>OLKM01001398.1:121738-139517 GCA_900291075.1 Melanogrammus aeglefinus | reverse complement strand
CACTGCCCGGCCCTGTCAGTGCACGGCACGCCCTGCGTGCCCAGCACAGAGACCGGCCGCCTGCATCGCACTGCTGCAGGGCCGAACACGGGCGGAGACCAGTGTGACAGGTGGGGGACGGAGGGGGGAGGAGGGGAGGGCGAGGGAGGAGGAGGAGAGGGGGGGAGAGGGGAGGTGGAGGAGGAAGGGGGGAGGGGGAGGAGAAGAGGAGGGAGGGAAGAGGAGAAGAGAGGGGAGGGAGAGGAGGTATGAGGAGGAGGAGGGGTGGGCAGAAACAAGAAGGAGGAGAGGAGGAGGAGGAGGATGCGAGAGGGGAGAGGGGGAGGAGGAGGAGAGGGAGATGAAGGGGAAGGAGGAGGAGGAGAGGAACAGGAGGAGCGGAGAGGAGGAGGAGAGAGAGAGGGAGAGATGGGGAGGGAGAGGGAGAGAGGGGGGGAAGAGGGGAGAGGAGAGGAGGAGGAGGAGGAGGGGGAGAGGAGGGGAGGAGGAGGGAGGGGGAGGAGGGAGGAGGGGGAGGGGGGGAGGGGGGGGAGGAGAGGGGAGAGGAGAGAGGAGGAGGAGGAGAGGGAGAGGGGGGGAGGAGGAGGAGGGGAGGAGAGGAGATGATGAGGAGGATGAAGAAGTTGTTAAGGTCGATTATGTTGAAGCAGAGGTTAAGGGTGAAGAAGACGATGAGGATGGTGATGAAGAAAGATGTGGGGGTTGAGCATAGCAGTGGTCAGGGAATGAGGGGCCGGTAGTTGGCACCCCCCACTCATAGTTAGACTCGTATAAAAACTATTATCAAACTGGAAAAGTCCGACCTCTGTAGGTTTAAGTCGGAACAGCACTTTCACCTTCATGGGGTTCCCAACGCTGTCATTGTGTCTCCAGGTGTGCCGACGGTTACTACGGCAACCCCTCTCTGTCGTCGGGCAGCCATTGCCGACCCTGCCCATGCCCGGACGGACCCAACAGCGGGCGTCACTTCGCTGCCTCCTGTTACCAGGACAACCACAACGGACAGATCGTCTGCAACTGTATCCAGGGTTACACAGGTAAACCTCCTGAGCTCTGTGTGAGGCTGCCTCCCCCTCTGTCCTGTCTGCATTAAGCCCCTCCCCCTTCTCATCCTTTAGATGAGACTCACGGCCAAACTCAATTCTCTATTTTACCCCTTCCCCCTTCCCCTTGGTTTTGCGCGTGCCCGTGAGACGAAGGGCTATCTCAATTCTCATTTCGATCGAGGGGTAGGGATAAGGGCAAGGGGTAGATACCCCTTAAAACCAAGTAAGATCGGGAGCTTACTTGAAACCAAGGGGTACCCACAATACACTGCGCAACCGGCATCTTCAAGTTTGTGATCAACAATTGTCGCCTCTGGTGACGTGCAGCCAGCTAGCGACGATGTATGATGACGTAACCGTAACGAGTGTTGTCTCAATTCATAGGGGTATGTTGTTACCCCTAGCCCTTAACACTCTGTTTCAAGGGCCAAGACGTAGGGCAAGGGGAAGGGGCAAGGGGAAGGGGAAGGGGAAGGGGAAGGGGAAGGGGAAGGGGTAAAATAGAGAAATGAGATTGGCCGTCAGTCTGTGAGCTGGTGAATGAATGAGTGAGGTCAGAGCTGTAATGCATTGCTGTAAGCCGTGTTTTGGTAAAATGAAGGGCTGAATGTTTTCCATGCCGTGCCCTAGAAAACAAACAGACTACTACCAATGTTTTGTCCAAGCAATGAATCGCAGCTCTGAACTGCTGCAGTGTATCTAGGGTTAACGCCGTCCCGTGGAGACGCTAGATCTGAACGGAGATGAACCAATGAATCACCTGAAGGACAGTTTCTGGGAAGGCTAAAGTGGTGGAACGGTTGACAACAGTAACCCGCTATTTCCTCCCTCTCCTGTCCTGCCGTCGGCACAGGGATAGTTAAACGCTCTGGAAAGACCATTTTTAAGCGTGAGTAATGGTGATGGTGGTGGTGACCCCCCCCCCACCCGCGGACATCCCAGCCACCACCCCAACATGCTCCAACTTCATCCCACGCACTCCACCACCACTCCTAGCCTGGCCCCCTCCTTTAAGACCTCTTATGCAATGGTGGAGATCTCCCCCCCACCCCGCCCACACCCCACTCCCCTGGCCTGTTGGGCCACTTCCTGTCTGTGTGGAAGACCTGGCACTGAAAACATACAGCCGCATTGCACACCATCTGGATTATATTTACATTCAGGGCATTCAAAACAGACGCTTTTATCAAAAGCGACTTACAGAAACAACAATATATGGCTGTCAGTACAGTAAGGATGTTCATAGCATCAAGTGCCAAGCACTAACAATCGCTAGGTTAACCTATCCTCCGTATACAACAGAGATAGCTAGGATAAGATGCTACGTGATGCTGAGTACTAAGTGCAATTAGTATGGTTAAAGTTGATGTTGATGTTTGTGTAAAGACCAGCCACAGTTTAGGACCCTTCACTGTTAATAAATGCGGCCCCATGCGGCCAGGGGTTTGTAGTGACCCTGGGCTATCTTCTGACAAACCCACCGGTCAAACACACTATCCAGAGGGCATCGCCTCTCAGGTTCATCGACAGACGTACAGCTATCAGTGGAGCGTGCAGTTAGAATACTGCTGAATCGGTGTTATTCTAATATACGTAAGTCAGGCTATAACGTAGAAATAGAGGTACATGTTTTGTGGCACAAACTATGGTCTTGGACACGGCGTTGTATTTGTTTGGATGTTCTTTCATGGCAGGGTTTCTGGGTCCATCTAAAGCTAGGATACAAAACAAGATTAAAACCTTGTTTTGTATGCTAGCGTTAAAACCTAGCAAGATTAAAACCTAGTGAAATAATATCGAGGGTTGCTGTGATGACTAATAGTTAGTTAGTTAACTCAAACAAGCGGAAGGCTCCCGTTGAGTAGGAGTAACATAGAGATCACACGCTTAATGCTCGCCAGCCAGTAGTTATTCACTCATAGAAGCATGGCAGTACGGTTCACTTTGTGCTTTCAGCTGTGTGAACTATCATCGGGGAAATCTCCTCAAACGACCATCTGGCCCAAAACCAATCCGAGAGGCCAAAACCTAACACCACTTTTATCATTAAAAAGCCTACCCATCTTAAAGAGAATGATATTATGCCACACGTAAAAACCTTTTGCTATGTTTAGTGACATCAACTAAGATGTATGATGGATAGATCAAGTCCTACCAGTGGACTGATAGCAAATGTGATTTTAATCATCCATCATCTAGGTGGACAACGCCCACTTGTGATGTAAACATAAAGCACAGAGAAGAGGCCGGGTTTCCCTTACCTGGTGATCATACATCACCACTGTTAACAAAGTATTAATAAAACACAGGGGATCCCCGGTACTCACAACTCCTCCCTCCCTGCCCCTCCCCGCCCCCAGGGCCGGTGCGAACGAATGCGCCACCGGTTCTGACAGCAACCCCTCGGAGCCGGGAGCGATGCAACCAGGCCTGCCAGTGCCACAAACATCGACATGTCGTGACATGGGCTCGTGCGGACCGCGCAGCG
This sequence comes from Melanogrammus aeglefinus, assembly GCA_900291075.1. Taxonomy (NCBI): domain Eukaryota; kingdom Metazoa; phylum Chordata; class Actinopteri; order Gadiformes; family Gadidae; genus Melanogrammus; species Melanogrammus aeglefinus. Next base: position 135,983 of record OLKM01001398.1, on the reverse strand, counting down.
GCGAGTGCAGAAGCGAGACATAGAAGAAGGAAAAGTATAAGAAAAACGGAAGCTGGAACAGAATAGAAGTGCTGTACAACACGAGGGCTCCAGCTGCGGGACATCTGCTGATGAGCGGTTACACGGAGGACTCCTCGCGCCGTGCACCTGCAGGGTGAGTGACGGGCGGACCCGGCCGCACGACGACATGAGGAGAGCGACGTTTGTAATATTAGATTAATTACGTCAAGGATAACAATATATTTATCAATGAGGCTGAAGATGTTACAGTGCAATACTACGGAAAGAACGTCTAAGGAATTGGTCTTATCGACTTAGCTCTTTTATCATTTATTTACGTCACACGGCTGAATTCCTCCCTCAAATATATAATTTTCTATAAACATCTTCCTCTCTCTCTCTCTTTCTCCGCCGCCCCCTCTCCATCCCCTCCTCCCCCCTCTACCTTCTCCCCCTCTCTCTCCTCTCTCTCCTCCCTCTCTGCTCTTCCTCACCCCATCTCTCTCTCAGAGTGCACGTGTAACTTCCTGGGGACGACCAGCAGCCAGTGCACGGAGCGGGATGCGTGCGTGTGCCAGCGGTCCTCGGGTCAGTGCCAGTGCCTGGACAACGTGATCGGGCTGAGCTGCGACCACTGCGCCCCCGACCACTGGAACCTGGCCGGGGGGCGGGGCTGTGAGACCTGTGGGTGTGACCCCCACAACTCCGTCAGCTCCTCCTGCAACGAGGTGTGTGTGTGTGTGTGTGTGTGTGTGTGTGTGTGTGTGTGTGTGTGTGTGTTGTGTGTGTGTTGTGTGTGTCCATTTGTGTGGAGTGTGTGTAGTGTGGTGTTCCATGTGTTGTGCTCCTCCGTGCTGGTCGTGTGTCTGTCTCCTTGCGGATTGATGTTGCTCATCCTTGTGTGTAGTGGTGTAGTGTGTGTGTGTGAGTGTGTGAATGTGCGTGAACTGTGTGTCTGTGTGTGTTGTTTGAGTGTGTGTTGTGTGTTGTGAAAGAGTGTGTAAAGGTTGTGTGTTAGAGAGTTTAGTGTGGGAATGTGCGTATAGTTGTCCTGTGTGCTGTGTGCTGTGTGTATGTATGTATCTGTTATGATGTTGTATGTATGTTATATTGTGTGTGTGTGGGTTTGTGTGTGGTGTGTTGTGTGGTTGTGTGTGTGTGTGTGTGTGTGTGTGTGTGTGTTGATGAGAGATGAGAGTGGGGAATCGTGTGTCTGTGTTGCTGTGTTGTGCGAGTTTTGTATATGTGCTGTGTGGTATGTGTTTTGTCGTTGCCCGTGCGTCCCACATTGCGTAACAAAGTGTTTCTCTTCAGCCCCTGGTGGTAGTTTACTTGGCCAGTGTCAGTGGGCGTGACCGGTTCGAGAAGTATACACATGCACATTACTTTGCCAATGAGAAATTTACTGGGGATGACCCCAGTGAACTTAGTTGTCAGAGTGTTAATAGGTTACAGAAGAGAGAAACAGTTACTTGTACTGTCATCAGGGTTGTGTAGCTTGATCCTTTTATCCACAACTTGCTTAGCGAGACCTACCGAACGATTTCAATGTATACATTCAAATTGGAGAATGTTAGAACGCTACAATAAAAAGTACTACTTAAAGGGCTCACCTTTGTTTCCTTGCATACATTCTATATAGTTACAGTACAGATAGATAGCGTAGACGTATATTGTGAGTACCCAGACATCCATACAACCTGTTACCAGATTGCAGTATATTAATCCCTCTCTCCCTTTCTCCCTCTCCTCTCCTCTCCTCCCTTCCCTCCTCTCCCTCCATCTCTCCCTCCCCTTCCACTTCACCTCTTGCCTCCCCAGCCTGTGACTGTGACTGGCGGGGCATCGAGTCGGCCCAGTGTAACGGCGCGCTGGGCCATGCGTGTGTAAGCAGGCAGTGCGTGTCGGGGGTGAGGGTGCGACCAGTGTGCCCGAGGGTTCTCTGGTCGTTTTCCCCGCCTGCCAGCCTGCCACCCGTTGCTTCGGGTGACTGGGACCGATCGTCCAGGTACTGACTGGGACGGAGCCAGTGGTTTATTTACTCGGCTGTCTACATACTGCTGTCGAGAGATCATTACCAAATGTCACACAGCCAATCAAAGGGCTTCCTCAGGATCTCTGAGATCTCATAATCCATTTACACCCGAGTTTACGCAGCCTCTTCTCTGAGGAAAAGAGAAAGTGCTCTCTAGTGATCCAGATATCTAACCCTTACAGGGGGGCTTGGGGCTTAGGAGGTGGAGCGGGTTGTGCTGGTAACCAGAGAGTTGCTAGTTCGATCCCCAGCTCCTCCTAGCTGAACTTTGAGGTGTCTCTGAGCAAGACACCTCACCCTAACGTCTCCCGACGAGCTGGCTGTCGACCTGCGTGGTTGACACCGACGTCTATTTGTGGATGTGTGCATGCATGAACCTGTTAATGTTAGCCGATATTGTAAATCGCTTTGAGTGGCCACTGGTTAGAAAATCGCGATATAAAATGCCGTCCATTCACCATTAACCATTGATCTTCCAGGACCTGGCGGTGCGCACCAAGACCCTGGCGGACCGGGCCCATGAGATCCAGAGCACGGGTCTGACGGGGGCCTACGAGAAGGCCTTCCGGGACCTGGAGGAGAAGCTGGCCCAGGCCCAGGGGATCGTCAACGCCCGCAACGCCACCGCCACCGCCGTGGGGACCCTGATGGAGCTCATAGAGGACCTCAGGTACCGAGGCCCGCTGGCCGCCTGGGGACTGGGAGGGTTGCTGGTTCACCGTAGGCTGGCGCTTGAGCAAGGCACATGGGTTTGATCCAGCGAGGAGATACCTTGGTTTTAGAAATATAGGATGGCGCTTTTTATTGATCTGAGCCGGTTCAGAGCGAGGAAAGAGGAATCCATCACACATCATCTTGCGCACTTATTGTATGATGTACGTCCTTGCACTTAAAAAAAGTACTAGCATCTTATCCTAGCTCTTTGTTGCACACGGAGAATGGGTTAACCTAGCGATTGTTGGTTCTTTGATCGGCCTTACTGTTCCGAACAGCGATATATTGTTTTATAACAAACACACATGTTTGTTATCTTTCTTCTGACAAGTTTGCTTTTGATAAAAGCATCAGCTAAATGCCCTAAAGGTAAGGCTGTACCTGGGTTAACTCTTGGTCCAACCCCGCAGAGCTCAGATCGGCGAGACCACGGACACGCTGAACCGCCTGGAGGGGGATCTGACCATGGTACAGGACAGCAACTCTGAGGCCAGCAAGGAGCTGAGTGCCCTGGAGAGAGAGGCCAAGGCCCTGAACCTGACCTCAGAGCAGCTCCACAGGCAGCTGGACGTCCTCAAGAACTCCAACTTCCTGGGTGAGTGGCGGGGGTTAGCGTGATGTTACGAGGGTTATAGAACTAGCATGTGGCTCAGGAGGTTATTGCGGGGTTGGCTGGTAACCGGAAGGTTGCTAGTTCGATCCCCGGCTCCTCCTAGCTAGAGTGTCATGGTGTCCCTGAGCATGTCGCCTCACCATAACTGCTCCTGACGAGCTGGCTGTCGCCTTTGCGTGGTTTGACCACCGCCATGCTGATGTGTGAATGTTCGCATGAATGGGTGAATGTTAGGCAATATTTGTAACGTGCTTTGAGTGGCCACTGGTTATTAAAGCGCTGTATAAGTGCAGTCCATTTACCATAACTGGGACTAAGCTTTGATTGGTTCATCGCTGTATGTAATGTCCTTGATCTGGGAATCTGCAGGTTTCAGCAAGTCAAATTTAAGACTTTTTAAGACCTTTTTAATACCACCTTGAATGAAATTTAAGACCAAAAACACACGATGGTGGGGATTGGCAACAGAGGCGAGCCAACTTCAGAAACGGACGTCTTCCAGCCACCTGTCCTTGAATTTGCACCTACCCATTGTCAGACTAGCTAGCAAGCACGCAGATAATCGTTAATATGCAGCTAGCAAGAAAGAAGCCTCTACATGTCCTTCCTGAAAAGCCCCTTGAGAAAAATAAAAAATATATAGTCCTGCCCTGACAAATTTAAGACCTTGAGTTACAGTATTTAAGACCAGTATATGACATTTGTAGCGAATTTAAGACTTTTTAAGGCCTTAAATTTAGAAACATGAATTTAAGACTTTTTAAGACTTTTTAAGGATGCGCGGACACTAGCCACACCTTTGTCATGCAGTGTAGTCACTCACACACACAGTGAATTAGCGCCACTTCCTGATTTGTTCCCAGGGGCCTATGACAGCATCCGCAGCTCCTACAACCGGTCACGTGACGCGGAGCGCCGTGCCAACGAATCCACGACCACCCGGCCCAGCACCGTCAGCCAATCAGCGGACATGCGCCGCCGCACCGAGCGCCTCATCAACGCCAAGAAGGACGACTTCAACCGCAAGAACGCGGCCAACAAGAGGGCCCTCGGGGACCTGAACGGCCGCGTGCAGGGCCTGGACATGAAGAAGATCAACGAGAAGGTCTGTCGCTCTCTGGTCGTTAAATATAGGCTTTACATTAGTGTTTACGGGGGAATGATGACTGGGGACAAACATGGACCCATTCAACAGTGACCATTTAAATAGACGTTTGTTGTGGTGTAATAGTAAACGTTAAGTTATTTGTACTTGCAGATATTAATTGTACCAGATGCTTAAACAGATATATTTACATTTTGGGCATTTAGTAGACGCTTTTATCCAAAGTGACTTGCAATACGTACATTAGTTCAAAGAAAGAGGCACAATATAGCACAACAATATAGAACTGTCGGTACAGTAAAGATGTTCATAGAACCAAGTACCAAGCACTAACAATCACTAGGTTAACCCATTCCCCGTACACAACAAAGATAGCTAGGACAAGATGCTACATGATGCTAAGTACCGTTTTAAATGCATTGACGTACAACATTCACTAAGTGCGTAAGAGGGTGGTGGTGGTGGGGGGGTTAAGGGGGGAGGCTACGCGGAGTCCAGGTGAACTCTGAACAAGCGAGTCCTGAGTCTTTTACGGAAGCTGGTGATAAACTCTGCGGTCCCGACATACAATGCATGTCCTCCCCTCGCCACCAAATGCCTCTTGAACGTCGGCCCTGGGAGACGAACAAATCAATAACCCCGACCCCCGACCCCCCCTGGCAGGTGTGCGGGGCCCCCGGCGACGCCCCGTGTGCCGACAGCCCGTGCGGGGGTGCGGGTTGCCGTGACGACGAGGGGAAGCGCCGCTGCGGCGGCCTGAACTGCGCCGGGGCGGCGGCGGAGGCCGGGAAGGCCCTGGAGAGCTCCCAGCGGGCGGAGAAGGAGCTGAACAAGGCCATGGGCGAGGTGGAGGGGCTCTTCTCCAAGGTGGGCGGAGTTAGACACTCCTCATGGGATAGCCCTCAATTTATACTGTTCATGTTCTATTATGGTCTACTAGTTTTAATGGTTTACCTTTTTACGTTGGGGCAGTATAGTAGAGCGAGTGGCTAGGGTGTTTGACTACCAGCTGTAGGTGTACTAGATGCAAGATGACCCCTATCCTCTTGCTGATCTAATGACCTGTCTCTCTACTGTCTAACCCCTACCTGCTCCTTAATGACCTGTCTCTGTACTGTCTAACCCCTACCTGCTCCTTAATGACCTGTCTCTGTACTGTCTAACCCCTACCTGCTCCTTAATGGCCTGTCTCTGTACTGTCTAACCCCTACCTGCTCCTTAATGGCCTGTCTCTGTACTGTCTAACCCCTACCTGCTCCTTAATGACCTGTCTCTGTACTGTCTAACCCCTAGCCGTTCCTTAATGCCCTGTCTCTGTACTGTCTAACCCCTACCTGCTCCTTAATGACCTGTCTCTGTACTGTCTAACCCCTACCTGCTCCTTAATGGCCTGTCTCTGTACTGTCTAACCCCTACTGCTTTTAAAGTCCTGCTTAATGACATAATAGTAATAATAGTACCTGTTCCAGTAGGGCTTTTGATTCATTACTCGGTTAATAACAAATATAGAGTGAGGTCTTCTCCACAGAATGTTGTTGACTAGATGCCAGCGAGAGCTAAACAGGTGGAGGCAGCCAACCTGACCTCTCCCCTCTCTCCACCCGGGTCTCCTCCACCAGGTGGCGGAGGCCAAGAGCAGAGCGGAGGAGGCCAAGGGCCAGGCGCGGGCGGCGCTGGACCGAGCCACGGCCACCAAGAACAAGGTGGAGCGCTCCAACAACGAGCTGAGGGACCTCATCAAGCAGATCAGAGAGTTCCTCACGCGTGAGTCCCCGGGGGGGGGGCAGAGGTTCCCCCTCACACCCTAACATCATCATGTACATCATGGAGCCTGTAGGCAGACGCTCCCCTCAAAGCAGTCTGCACTGACTCCCTGTCCCAGGATGGCACTTCTTACAACAATGTAATCACCAAAGTATACGAATGAGGACAATAGGACAGGATGGTTGAGGGTGTACTGGTAAGGGTGTTCAACTCCCAGCCGGGAGCTACGGGGTTTGATCCCCCGTGTCCTCAGTCTACCTGCAGGCATCCAAAGGCCTGCTAAACCTGGCAGTGAAGAACACCCGCCAGGTCTAGCTCATCAACGTCTGTTGAGGTGTTTTCCCCACATAATGTTGGAGGGTCTGAGAGGCAGGTCACGGTCGGGTCTGGGACACTTCCTCTCATCCTTCTCAGTCCATTGTCAGGAGAATAATAGGTCCAGAGCTTCTCCTGACCATCATCCATGCATCACGCCTTTGGATTTGTCGTAGAGTGTTGAGACTTTAAAGGGTTATTCCGGTGTAAAGTGGATTTGGGATATGTTTTGTATGATAATGAGTTGAAAGGTTCGTTTTGGAGCACAACAACCGCATATAGACGCTTTCTTCAGTTGGCTGTTTTTAGCCCATTCAATCAAAACGATATAGACTTGGAACGAAGGGGGCAGTGGTTATGGTAAAAACTAAATCGCTATTTTAAACCACTTAAAAGGCTAGAAGTAGCCCGACACTTCTTTGGTAGTATAATAAGGGTCTTAACATATAAAACGAGGCATTGACAATTTTGTAAGTGTACAGATTTTTGATTGTTTTGATTGAATAGGATAGAAACAGCCAACCGAAGAAAGCGTCTTTATGCGTTTTTTGTGCTCCAAAACAAACGTTTCAACTCGTTATCATAAAAAACATATCCCAAATCCATTTTACACCGGAATTACCCTTTAACCGCAACGAGGTGCGATAAAAACACAACGTACTTGGCTATGAGAGCCCCCCCGTCCTGTCCCGGCACCATCTCACCGGGGGGGGGTGCCCTGTGTGCCTGCAGAGGAGGGGGCGGACCCGGACAGCATCGAGGCGGTGGCCAACCGCGTGCTGGAGCTGTCCATCCCAGCCTCGCCGCAGCAGATCCGACACCTGGCGGAGGAGATCAAGGAGCGCGTGCGCAGCCTCTCCAACGTGGACGCCATCTTGGAGCAGACGCAGGACGACGTGCGCAAGGCGGAGCAGCTGCTGCTGGACGCCAAGAGGGCCAGGTGACGCTCCCCTCTGATTGGTTCATCCCCCCCCACCACTCGCACCCTCTCAACCAATCGCTCACTCTCTCACTCTTTTGCTGTCTTTCTCTCGCTCTCACTCTCCTCTCCTCCCTCCTCCTCTCACTCTCCCTCCCTCCCTCCCTCCCTCCCTCCCTCCCTCCCTCCCTCCCTCCCTCTCTCTCTCTCTCTCTCTCTCTCTCTCTCTCTCTCTCTCTCTCTCTCTCTCTCTCTCTCTCTCTCTCTCTCTCTCTCTCTCTCTCTCTCTCTCTCTCTCTCGCTCGCTCACCCTCTCACCCTCTCTCTCTCTCTCGCTCACCATCTCCACCTCTCTCACTTTCACAATCTCTACCGCTCTCTCACACTCTCTCGTTCTTTCCCTCTCTCGCTCTCTTTCTCTCTCTCCCTCTCTCATCCTGCCTGCCTCGCTGTCTCTTTCACCTTTGTTCTATACCTCTGTCACTCTCTTTCTAACTCCACCTCTCTCACTCTCTCAACCACTCTCTCACTCTCTCTCTCTCTCTCGCTCTTTCTCACTCTCTCTCTCTGCCCCTCGCTCCCTCTCTATTTATGTCAGTGTTGGACTTCACAATATCATGAGTGCATTCTTGTTCGGCCCAGTGGGAGTTGAATGCCATGCTTGGATGGATTTAGAAGGTTTCTGTTTTTATTTCAAGCAGCATTGGTTAATTTTTGACCCAAAGAAGGAACTCTATATAAGGGAAGGATTCTTATAAACAAAGTCAATGTTATGAGTCCAGGGCAGGCAAGAGAGATGTTCTAATGTCAACATTACATCTCTGCCTGCTGAAAGGACTCGTCTGTAGAGGTGGAGGATGTTAACAAAACTGTGTGTGTGTCTGCGTTTGTGTGTCTATGTACGTGTGTTTACGTTTGTGTGTGTGTGTGTGTGTGTGTGTGTGTGTGCCTGTGTGTGTGTGTGTGTCCAGGCACAGTGCGGAGGGGGTGAAGACCACCACGGAGACGGTGAAGCAGGCTCTGCTCGACGCCAAGACGGCTCAGACCACCGCAGAGGAGGCTATCGCCAGGGCCAAGTCCGACATCGGGGACACTGAAAACCGTCTGGCACAGGTAAACACCTCTCTAATGGTCCAGGTAAACCCCCCCTACTGGCCCAAGTACCCCCCCCCCCCCCCTCGCCTAGTGTTCCAGGTAACCACTACTGGCCCAGGTAACCCCACCTGTAGTTGCCCAGGTAACCCCACCTGTAGTTGCCCAGGTAACCCCACCTGTAGTTGCCCAGGTAAACACCCCACATCAGACATTCACAGAGGAGCGATCTTCCTACACGCCCTTTGACCCCCGTCCTCCCCCGATGACATCACACGTAACCTGGGTGACCCCTCGGTCCGCAGATCGAGTCGGAGACGTCCAACAGCGAGAAGGACCTGCGGGACGCCGTGCAGCGGCTGGGCACCCTGGGCCAGCAGATCGACGCCCTGAAGAACAAGAGGGTCAGCAACAACATGGCCGCCGCGCGGGCCGAGGAGACCGCCACCATGGCCCGCGACAAGGCCAACGAGGCCAAGCAGGTGAGTGTGTGTGTGTGTGTGCGCGTCTGTCTGTCTGGAAGGCTGTCTGTCTCTCTGTCTGACTGTCTGGACGTCTGGCTGTGTGTGAGTGTGTGAGTGTGCGTCTGTCTGTCTGGCAGGCTGTCTGTCTCTCTGTCTGTCTGGCTGTGTGGGAGTGTGCGTCTGAATACACGCATTGGACTTTTTGTTTCTTCCAAATTGACGGCGTTTGATGATGTTGTCGATCTGTCCAGAGGTTTACATGATGGTTCAATAAGATGCCCGTCGACGACTTGTTAGAGTTTTTCTCAGTCGCTTTCGTACATTTCTCAGATCAGAATTGAAATTTGCAAAACAGTAAGTGCATTTCTGAAAACAATTCGTACAAATAGCAAAACACCATGCATTTCATGCAAAAGCCAGTTTCTTTCTCAAAATCCTTAGTTTGTTTCAAAATTAAATATCTGTGCCAATGAACATGTCAGTGTCATCAGAATGGCAAGTCCTTGTTTCATTGTGTACGGATAAGCCAGTGAACTTGCTTAGTCATGTTGTCAATATAACAGTTTACTCTGGAGGGTTGTTCTGATGTAAACTATGGGTAAAGTTTTGAAGACAATTATTGTAAATTGTAAGTTACACCTTAGTGTATGTGGGAGATTGATTGCAAGAGACTGTACAAGAGTTACATTTACGTAAGCTTTGCTGTTTGTTCTGTAATTTACGTATTGACAGACCATGTCATTGTGATACAGAAAGGAAAAGATAACACTGCAAAATAAAAAAAACAATATTAGAAATGTGAACATAGAATCATCTCCTTAGGGAAAACTGTACATGCAATACTGTAGGAATGACAACAGATGCTCCTGTCTGTTGGGCCACAAATTCTCATCCACGTCACAACGAATATCTAGTCTTGCAATGCAGCCTGGAAAGAATCTTTTAGAGTGTCTTATCCAGCCTCTGCAGGCATCTGCTGTGATGTCATCACACGCTGCATCCATGGCAGCCAGAAGGGTCATCTGTGTATGTGGCTGGCGATCATATACTTTCCATCGCCATGCTGAGAAAAATTCCTCAATGGGGTTCAGGAATGGGGAGTAGGGTGCGATGGAAACTGACATTGTCCCAAACTATCACGTACTTTGGCAAGTCATCTCAAATCTGAATATGCGTTAGCGCACCATTCTCAGAGATAGCAGCACCTATATTTATGTTTCCGCCCCGTTGGCCTGGCACATCAACTGTAGCTCTGTAGCCGATGATATTTTGACCACGCCTTCTGTGTTTCGTTGAATCCAGCCTCATCTATGTAGATGAAGTTGTGCGTTGGTTCACTTGCTTCAAGTTCCATTGTACGCTATATCCAGAAGATACAAAATGAGTTTTATGAATTACATGCATTTTCATTTTGGACAAGATACAGTTACATCAAATAGCACATATTGCATCTTCTTTTCTTCAGCCATAGCAAATGTGTAAGGGTTACACTTACAGTACTGTATATCACTATACAATGTTGTACTGTTTACTGTGAGGTAAAGTTACTGCATGCTCATACATGCTTTACCTGTACATAGCGCAGCTCCTTCACTCTTTCACCATTTCTTTCAAATGGAACATTGTACAGCTGCTTCATATTCATTTGGTGTCTCTTCAGCACCCTGTCAATGGTTGAGATGCTGTCTGTTTGGATGTTTTCAAAGATGGTGTTGTCCTCTATAGTGGCACTCTTTAGCTCCCTTAGTCTTATGGCATTGTTTTCTACAACCATGGTGCACATAGCCTGTTCCTATTCAGGTGTGGACAGGGGCCCTCTGCCAGCCCTGGGAGGTTGTCTTGCAATCCTATGTGGAAAAAAAATACAGTACAGCAAAAGTATACTTACTGCATATTGTAAAATGCAAGTGGAATACTGTAATATTGTATGAAGCATTCCAGAAAGTATACAGTACAGTGCCTATCTATAGATTACATACCTGTTCTGTCGACGAAACGTCTGAATGATTGAGGACACAGTTGTTCTCCCAAAATTTGGCTGCACCCTTCGACCAGCATCGGCCATTGTAAGCCCATGATTGGGAACATGGTCTACAAGTGTGGCTCTTATCTCATCAGGTACGTGCATTCTGCCTCTTCCTCTGTTGTGCCTCCCAGCTCCTCCGCCACGCTGCCTCACTCCTCTTCCTCTTCTCTCTGGCTGTTGACCCTGTCTAATTCCTTGTCCTTACATTGTCAAACATTGTACCATTGTGTTTTGCTCCAGCTATATATATATACTTGATGGTTCATGAGATGCACCTTTGAGCTACTTCAGTAAACTGGTTGATCATTGGTTGATCTAACGCTTCATTCAGTAGAGAAAGTCAAGATCCACCTGGTAGCAATCTACCAATTCAGGACAGATGTAGAAAAAGAGGTCGAATGGAAATGCATAGAAATATGGTTGACATATTATGACAACTTGTTCAACCATTTTGCATGTAAAGACTTATGCAATGACCTAATGCCTAATGTGACACACTGATGTGAAGATTGATCAGGTAGTTTTGAGAACAACAATTCTGATCTGAGAAATGTACCAAAGCGACGGAGAAAAACTGTAATTCAGGATTAATGAATGTCAGGGGGTCAGAGTTCTTGCTTCTCATGTCATGAAGAGACACACGAGGGGGTTCCCCCCCAGGATCGACCTCCCCAGGGGGTGGAGTCCTCCTGTGCCCCTCCCTGCTCCCCCCCCTGACGCTCTGTGACCCCCTGCTCCCCTCCTGACGCCCTGTGCCTCTCCCTGCTCCCCCCCTGACGCCCTGTGCCCCTCCCTGCTCCCCCCCTGACGCTCTGTGACCCCCTGCTTCCCCCCTGACGCCCTGTGCCCTGTGTCCGGCCCCTCCCCAGATCCTGGAGGGCCAGCTGACAGATAAGTTCCAGGAGGCACAGCAGCGGGTGGACACCAAGGCCCGGGCGGTGCAGGAGGCCCGGCATCGGGCCGAGGGCCTCCGCGACCAGGCCAAGGAGCTGCTGACCGACGCACAGAACAAGCTGCTCAGACTCGCAGGTGGGTGGGGGGCTGGGTGTGTGTCTGTAGGTGGGTGGGTGTGTGTGTGTTGTGGTGTATGTGTGGGTGTGGACGTAGATGTGTGTGTGTGTGTGTGTGTGTGTGTGTGTGTGTGTGTGTGTGTGTGTGTGTGTGTGTGTGTGTGTGTGTGGCTGTGTGTGTGTTGTGGGCTGTGTGTGTTGTGGGCTGTGTGTGTGTTGTGGGCTGTGTGTGTGTTGTGGGCTGTGTGTGTGTTGTGGGCTGTGTGTGTTGTGGGCTGTGTGTGTGTGTGTGTGTGTGTGTGTGTGTGTGTGTGGGTGTAGATGTGTGTGTGTGTGCATGTGGGGCTGTGTGTGTGTGGGGCTGTGTGTGTGTGTGTGTGTGTGTGGGGTGTGTGTGTTGTGGGTTGTGTGTGTGGTGTGCTGTGTGTGTGTGTGGGGGGTGTGTAGGTGTAGATGTGTGTGTGTGTGTGTGTGTTGGGCTGTGTGTGTGTGTGGGTTTAGATGTGTAGGGCTGTGTGTGTGTAGCCCCCCCTCTGGTTGTCATAAACATACGGCCGGTAAGCCCTTTGAGACTGTACCTGTGGTTAACGGCTATACTAATACGATTGAACCGAATGTAATTGAACATTATGGGTCCTCCTCCGCCCGGCGTCTCCCCAGAGCTGGAGAAGGAGTACGAGGAGAACCAGAAGAGGCTGGAGGGCAAGGCCCGCCAGCTGGACGGGCTGGAGGACAAGATGAAGACTATCCTCAGCGACATCAACAAGCAGATCCAGATCTACAACACCTGCCAGTAGCCCGGCCCCCGGCCAATCAGAGCCCCTCCTGTTGCCCCCGCCCCTCCCTGTCCCCTCGAGCGTCACTGGTCTGCACTGAGACTACACTATGCACTGTTGTCCAATCGCGTTAAAGATACGAGATGAGGGGGCGGGGCCTGAGGTAAGGGGAAGAGATTCGACTTTTGGGAATGTGCTCAATGTTGTGAGTTTTAAGAAAACGCCCCTGTATGTATTTTTAAAGTAACATTTTTCAAATTGTTTAATATTTTGTCTGCAACTGCAAACGCAAAGTCATTGTTTATTTTCTTACCGCCAAATAAACCAAACTACTGGACCTGTCTGAAACCCGTGTCAGCTGTCTTCCTGATGTCTACTGATTGACCCCAAAATCACTCCATTATATTTTCAATTAAATTCAATTTTATTTGTATAGCCCTAAATCACAGGTAGAGTCTCAGATGGCTTAACAGGCCATACATTTATGACAACCCCCTGACCATATCCCCCCCAGAGGGCAAGAAAAAAAGTCCTTTAATAAGCAAGGAAGAAATCTTGAGAAGGAAGAGCGCGATCCCTTGTTCCCGGAGTGCAATGGGTGCAAAAATTGACTTACATTCATACATAAAGGCAAAACATATATCAGTCATGCTCTTAAGAAGTCAATAAAAACGATTCTGTCTTTACAAAGATAGTAAATATGACAGCAATATGATTTGTTTATGTTAAGGACAGTGGAACGGGTTCATATTGTATAACTTATGAGCCACACAGAACTCGAGTTGTTTGTCCTCGTCAACATGGGTATTGATCGGACTCGGAGGGTGCGTGGGTTCGTGTTTTTTGCCTAACTGATCAGAGTGAATCGTGGACTGAAGATGGATAAAAGCGTTAGATCACTCCCACTGACATGCTAATGAGGAGTTTGGGTAAGGTAGCAGGAAAGATATTTTCTATGGTGTAATCAGCTCTAATCAATAGCTTTATTACCATAGAAACAAACAGTTCAATTGCCAAAGTAAAACAAGGGTGGATTAATAATTTAACCTAAAATACTGAAAAAAAAGAAAAAAAGGATATGCATGAAGACAAATTACCATGCATAAAATAAGCACCTCTATCCAGGGGTGTTTCTAGGTTTCATAAACATCCGGGGCTTAGCCCAGACGGAAAATGAAAATACCAAAATTATTTCTATGCTTTATTTTGCATGAAAAAATTTCATGCTTCACCTAAATAAACAAAATACGCAGTTTATTAGCTTAAAATAGCTAATACTGACTGCTTTGCTGCTTATCCCCAAATGTCTAAAGTTCCATTGAAGTTATCAGAATAAAAATGAAATTACAAAGTTGAGACCAGACTTTACACCACACACACACACATCTGACTGGGATAGGATAGATTAATTC
>OLKM01001398.1:49252-121598 GCA_900291075.1 Melanogrammus aeglefinus | reverse complement strand
CCGTTCCTCAGAGCTCCAGGATAAACGCCACTCAAGTTCCAGGATGGTTAATATTTGCAGGCTCAGAACGATGCAGTTCACACTGCCCCAACTCAATACATTCATGATCCAAATCTGACGCGCAGCTGAACCTCAGATCTGCGAATTGGGATTTTATTGTCTTACACTTCATATGTCTCTACCAATCCTATTGCTGGAGGCTGGAGACAAACTAGACCAGAACATGAACATTTTAAAATGTAAATACACAGACTTTCCTGTATAATTAAGGTGTATGACAGCTTCCTCTGCTGGACAAAGTCTCACACAAAATACATTTTCCGTTCTGGGAACGCAAAGGTAGCTATGGTACATTGGATGTGAGACGGGTTGGTGGATTGAACGTGTTGTAGTAGCAGAGAATGGCCTGCGGGGCAGTATGTACATTGTTAAATACATGAATAGGCTTAAATAAATAGTAATGGAGGTTTCATATTTTTACAAAATGGATTATGTGAACATTGCTGAATAATAATCATGTATGTTAAATGAATTGCAGGAGTTTAGCTTGACATTAAACTAAGTTAAAGGAATCAATTAAATGAGCGCAACCAAACATGTATAAGTCAATGTGGGATTTTAAATATATATAACAAAAACACTTCACAGAAGTTGAATACAATTACTCTCTCAAACGAAAGACAGAGGAAAACATTTTCCCAAATGAATCTTTTTCAAAATGTCACCACCATAGAAAGCAAAGTGAAGAGGTTTGTGTAAAAGCAGTCCTCCCTGAACCAGCCTCTGTCCCTGACTCTAAACCCTGCTCTCAACCCTAACGTCCTAGCCGCCTGAGGGTCAGCGAGAACGCGCCTTCAGTGTAAAGGGTTTCGAACCACAGAGAAGGAAGAAGAAGAGGACTTAGTAGAGCAGTGAAGTTAGTGACAGAACGTGGAACGGAGAGAGCGTGTGGAAGCACACGGGTTACATGTGGGGTCAAGAAGAAATCACTCTCACTGGAGGATTTGGATCCATCAGTCTCAGAACACCTGAGCTCAGCAAGGTCTTCTTGAGGACGAGCGCGAGATGAACTGAAGGAGACGGGACCAGCAGGATGTCAGGATCAGGGCGGGTTCAGCTTCAGGTGTGTATACCCGCTATAGACCTTAACAGTGGATGCAGTAGGGGTTCAAGCTCAGGTGTGTCTGCCCCAGGACCAAACAAAGGAACATTGAATTAGGTTAAAATATTCAGAAGATGCCACATTATCTGAACCAAAAGATAATTCATGAAAAGGAATCAAGGCAGTTCAAGGGCGCCTTGCTCAAGGAACCAATCACTGTGTAATTCCTGAGTTGACTTGAATCCGGCACCATTGGTTTGAAGAGTTGAACCCGCAGCCCCCTCCCTAGTCCACTATGTCCAGATAATGCAAACTTACGAGGAATCCTTGATGGTAGTACTGTTGTCCTCAGGATTTGCCTTCCAGATGTACGAGCTGTACTCCATCAGTCCCCGACCTGGTCAGGTTACAAACGTAATTTGTCTCTAATGTAAGGTAACAAACACAGTTGTAGTTTGTCTCCAATATCAGCTAACAAAACACAAGAGTAGTTTGGCTCTAATGTAAGGTAACCAACACAGGAGTAGTTGGGCTCTAATGCAAGGTCACAAACATAGGAGTAGTTGGGCTCTTATGGTGCATAACAAAGTAGCAACTGTAGTTTGTACAAACTAATCCTGCGTTACGACAAGTCCACTCCGTTTATTTTATGCAAACTTACGAGGATCTGGTTGGTGGAGTGATGTCGTCCTCCAGAGTCTTGGCTCCTACATCAGCTCTCCTCAGTCAGAGTCCTGGTCTGGAACAAACAGCGCGAGTCTGCCCTAACGTCTGGTAACAAACATGTAGTTTGTGTTATTTTTAAGCCCTTTATTTCCACTTTGTTGTTAGGTTAATAAAAACTCACAACTCTGTCTCGGTTTTAGAGTGATGGTCATCCTCCAGATTCACGGCTCCCCTACCAGCTCGCCTCCGCTCCAGAAACGCGTTCTAGTAAGAAAACACAGCGCTAGTTGGTCAGCGCATGTCAAAGTAACAGCTGTATTTTGCCCTTTAAGTCGACCATGAAAGTAGATACAAACTACGAGGAGTCCTTGTTTGGTCGATTCCTAGTCGTCCTCACCGCTCAGCTCCGCTCATCAGTCTCTCTCTCAGACCTGGTCCTGGTCTGGACCAACAGCGGCGAAGTCTTGCTTCTCAACATTTGGTAAAACAGTTGTAGTCGTCTGGTATATATGGTACAAACGCCGGTAGTTTGTTGATAGCAGTATTCTATGAGAAGTGGAAGTGAGTGTGATGAGTCAAGTTCTATCTACCCCACGACAGACGTCCTTCACCAGGCAGGGCCTCCACCAGATCCTCCACCAGGCAGGGCCTTCAGCACGACTCCATCAGCTCCTTCAGCATGGCTCCTCCATCAGCTCCTTCAGCCATGGATTCCTGGTCGGGTTACAAACACAGTTGGTCTCAGCAATAAGTCACCTGGGGACGCAACACAACCAACCTCCTGCATCTCAGGTTCACTTGTAAAATGGAAGACAAATTTAAACATATTTAAGCACTTAAATTAGACAAAGTCTGCAGATTGTCGTGTTCAGCAATTCATCCATTACGGTCGTAGCAGCACTCGTAACAATAATGGCTCATATGACTCTTTCATAACCCTGTATGAATTACCTCAAATTACAGCTTGGCACAGATTTAAAGTCATAAGATGATCAAAACCAGACCTAAACTACCGTGGATTTTAGTGTTTCAGATGGGCTTGGCGATGGTTACCCTCTGGTTCGGTGCTGCAGACCCCTGGTCTCCAGCCTCAGTCTCCGGTCCATCCTGGCACGTGGCACCACAAGCCTCCAGTCCCCAGCCTCTCACCCTCACCTTTCAGCTATAGCAGCAGGTTTACATCAGCATTTTCCCAACAATAAACTTAGTTGACTCATCCAAAACTGAGTTACACAATTAATTGAACTATTATTTTATAACTCAAGGCTAGAAATGTCTTCCGAGACCAGACATGAGCATCCCGTTTTTGGGAACGAAGACAGAGCAGTCCACAAGTTTAAAGAAGTGGTTCAGGCCATGCATTGAAACTGACCTGAGAAGACTCTACTCACACACCAGAGTACTGACCTGTTCTGGAGGACTTCTGACAGGAGGTGGCGGTCTGGCTCCGGGTGAGGAGGTGGCGGTCTGGCTCTGGGTGAGGAGGTGGCGGTCTGGCTCTGGGTGAGGAGGCAGACACCTTGGGACAAACTACATGTTACCTTTTTAACCTTGTACAGTTCTAGAGTATCTTCTACTGTAATATGTTGGAAGGACGGCCATTATTTTAGCTTTGATATTATCCAGTTGCTAACTCTGCACCAAAGTCGTTGTTTAACGTCATTCCATTGGGTAGGGTTTAACTTCTGTGGCAATTAATGACAGCAGATATTTAAAACGTACAAAAGCTGAAGTAACAAAAATCACTAAGCAGTATTGATATTAAATCAAATATACTCAACCATATTCAGGTGCTGGGTTCCGTTGAAGAAATGTCAAATTGTCTTCCACCTTGAAATGATTTTCAGCCTTCACTGATGTCAAAAATGGGCCCGCAAGAAGAACGCCGTTTTGTACGCAGCGAGTGTCGCGTCACGTCAACGTGGTTAAAAGTACGGCGCAACCATCGGAAATTATCAACATATTGTACGACGTACGGGTCAGTATGTATTTAATATCAAACTTTGTTGTTTAAGATAAGGGGCAATAATTCCCAATGGAAACGACTGAAAAATAGTGTCTGATGGCAACGGCTCGAGGTTACGCAAATACAATCCAGAACGTTCCGCCAGATTCCCTCAGGGGACCCCTGTCCAACTATCTGCCAGGTGGTTTCTTATGGTTGTCAAGACTACAATGTTCTATGCTAACTATTGGGACTAAATCAAGTGACCGCACTCAGAACCTTCCACGGCGGGAAGCACAAACCGTCCGACTGGAATCCGAACATTCCAGCCGGAACCAACCAAAGAAACTTAACCAGCGCCTCACCTTGAGCTGAACGGAGGAAGATCCTGAAGTCCAGCGATGGTCTTCATTAAAACACAGCCAACAGACTTACCTTGATGTGATCTGTTTGTTGCTGTTGGTCATTACTACTATTCAGTGTACCTTTACATTATTATGCACCCAGTGTGTACAAGTTATACTCAAAACCGTACGAAGAACCAAACTACCATGTACGTCCCACAACAACTTTAAACCTAAAATCATTCAATACAAAACCATGTCTACATTTTACAATTATCTAGATTATTCAGGGTACAAACCACACAGAGCAAATCTAAACCTTGAGCTCACAGAGAGCCGACCATAGCCCTGCAACGTCACCCTGACCGCCTCATCACCAACAGCAAATTATGCCAGCCAGCCAACACATATACAGGTCGAGTGAGATGTGGGTATCTGAGTGAAAGGACTGCCCATAATAAAAAGAAGCCGAATCCCTGAACTATCCAACCATCTTCATGTTTAAAGATTTATAGACTTGACATGCGATTGTGTTCTAATGACCTTTGTCTGCTCCCTCATTACTTATAAAACTCTACATCTCCATCACTAGAGTGTTGCATCCTACTCATGGGGGTGTGGTCTGAGTGAGCAGCGATGCATGCTGGGAAACAGTGCCGTCTGAAGTCTTCAGTTCTATAGACACGCCCCTCAGGAGAAACCAAGTATTTGAGAATCTGTGGTGACATCAGTTACATGAGCTGGAATATCCTTCTAGATGGCGCCAGGATTCTCAGAGGAGAAAGGCCAAGAGGAAGATGTGAGGGTTCTTCGTCTCAGCCAGTGGAACACAACAACGGTCTTCATCAGAGTACCATGGAACACTTTGAAACATTCTCCTCTTTACACCTTGAAGCCCCAGTGAAGGTTTCCTTACCTCCTCAGCTCGAAGAGCACACCTTCAGCTCGAAGAGCACACCTTCAGCTCGAAGAGCACACCTTCAGCTCGAAGAGCACACCTTCAGCTCGAAGAGCACACCTTCAGCTCGAAGAGCACACCTTCAGCTCGAAGAGCACACTAGTTGGAGCTCCCAGATTGGTTCTGATTTAAGGGAACCAATCGTTCAGCTAGTCCTGTCCAAAACAAATACAGTACAGCCTGAGAAGACGTGCAACTGAGAGAACACAAGATCCACAGGGCTCTCCATCAATCCAGCCAGGTAGGAAGGGCCGCCTCATTACAGGTCTGAAGGTCATCTTGAATGCCCATTTAGGTCCCTTTCCAACTTCAGTTTCTCCTTGTGGAATGCCTTTAGGTGTCCATCCTCCATTGATCCTGATGGTGTAGTCCAAGTTTGAAGTCACTGATCTGAACACGCCGCTTGCATCCTTTTACACTTGATTTGGATACTCTCCTTCCTGCTGTGTGTTAGATATCGCTCCGGAGCGTCGCTTCATGTCTTCTGGAGGCCCTTAAGTAAATGTGTGGCCGTCCATCAGGTATGATTTATTTGACCAAGCCAATCACACAGACCCTTGTATGAACATTAACACTGTCAAAGCAAGCCGGACACACACACACACACACACACACACACACATAGAACCCAGGACACGCATGTAGAACCCCATGCCAGGTACAACCAAATACCAAACACACGTAGAACCCCATGCCATGGGTGTGTGGGAGACAAACACAGAACCCTAGCGATGCTCAAAAACCATCCATCGCATGTCAAGCCCAAACACACACACACACCACTTAGCCATAAAAGGCCAAACAATAATGCAGGGTAAAAACCTCATTCCATCATCCACCCCCAGCTCTCCTGCCAGGGCACCCAGAACAACCATTGTCTCCAGAGACGTAAATTATGTACAACATTCTTTAGTGGCGTCCCACATGGATTATGCTTGGCGTCTCCAAAATGTGTCCCAGGTTGATTCAACGTCTCTGAAGTCATGCCTTTGTAGTCCAGTGGTTTCCATAATGAGGGGCAACATCTCTGAAGTAATGTGTTGTAGTCCAGTGGTTTCCTGAATGAGGGGCCTTCAGATGCAAATGGTGCAGCTTTAGTCAGCCTGATGACAGGAAGGAGGTCATCTATTCAGAAGACCATCCAGTGGAGGGGGGGTGGCTCTTGAGGAGCAGGATCCATGGGGATGGCCCCAAATAAGTACCTTCTTGGAAATTAAACTGTTCCTGAGGAGTCACGATGCCTGGAGGGGACGGTTGAATGTGTTCCATGGTTCTCCACGTCAGGCTGAAGTTGTGTTTTAGTAATTAAGATGAGGAGCCCCCTCATCTCCCCCTGGTGTTCCTCCTTCTGAATCCCTGTCTCCATCTTAAAGAACATTCCAGTCCATGTAACTGACGTCACAACGGTTTCTCAAACACTTGGTTTCCCCTGAGGGGGCGTGTCTACAGACCTGTAGACTTGAGACAGCTCTGTATCCCAGTATGCACCTCTGCTCACTCAGACCACACCCTCATCAGTAAAGCAACACTCACGTGATGAAGATGCAGAGCTCAGTATAGTAGCTGGAAAGAAGACTGAAGATATTAGAACCCAACCCATTACTCCAGCTTACAACAATAACTTAGAGCTTGTAACAATTTTAATGAATCATTAAAACCAACATAAACCAAACACCTAAGTAACCAATGAACCAATAAAACATCCTTACTACTCAGATCAACCTTCAGGTAACGGGTTAACTCACCAGGAAGCCAAAATACATCAATGTGCCCAAGAGTAATGAGAAACTTATGACTTACAGTTTGCAGTTCATCTTCATGGTTAAATTGGGATACTCACAGAACTGCAGTTAAATATCCATGATAGACCTTTGAAGGAAGGAACAGTTTACTCATGGTCCCCAAACATTGGCACTGGCCCACAGTTCAACATCTACCATCTCGATTAAATCAGATAAATGACTGACTATTCAAATTCAGGGCTTTTGGGATCATCCAACTTTTAAATAATGATTAAGATAATTAACTATCCAGCTTTTTAATATAATGTTGTAGCCTACTAATTATTTAACTGTCATTAGTCAAGAGTGATTTACCTTTTACTTTGAATGGTCTCTAAAATGTTACTTTCAGGTAGAAATCATCAAATGAGAGTTAAACCACCACAATCCCCGATTTCCTTCACACATTAGGCCTATCAGTGATTTATATTCAACATACAAGATACATCAGTTGTGCTTTGCCACACAATTCTACAAAAGTATTTAACCTGTGAAACAGGAAGCAATATCAAATAAGTCACAACAGACCTCAACAAAACAGTAAACACACGTTCTGGTTTCTGGGAACACACATACCACGTTTGGGAGACGGTACACTGCCAAACACTGGAGAACACCAAGCTACTGTCAAGCTCTCTCTTACGGCCCCCTCTTATAAGCGAAACGCACCAGATGCAACCGATTAACTAATTAAGAAAACTACTGTTTGATGTCAAGTTGGTGAAAAGGTCACGTTGATGTTGCGTCCCTGTGTGTGTAGTGAGCAGATGTGGACAGCAGAGGGCAATGTTACCACACGAGAACATCTGCTCTCTGAGCGCTCTGCGAGATACCGTCTCCATTGCAACCGTAACTTGGCAGCATCCTGAACGGGCCTTTGAGGAGTGAGAAGGAGCAAGCTTTCATCAAAGAGACCAGAGAGACTCATTCACTGGTTAAACTGGAGTCATCGCCTACCAGCACACACGTTAACACACACACACACACACACACACACACACACACACACACACACACACACACACACACACACACACACACAACACACACACACACACACACCACACACACACACACACACACACACACACACACCATACAGACACACACCATACAGACAAACACCATACAGATACACACATATAGATTCACACACAATATTGATCCAAACAACATATAGATAGGCCTACAAACCATATGCACACACACGATAGATGTGTGTGACAGACCCTATACACGCTCACACCATAGGTATACACCATATAGATACACACACACACACCATATAGATACACACCATAAAGATAAACACACCAAATAGACACACACCAAAGATTAACGTAATATAGATACAAACTATATCGATACCCCCCCCCCCCCCCCCCAGAGGGAAAATGAAAATGCTAGGCGCCAAATTCATTTGAATTCTTTATTATGCATGCAAACTTTTTCATAATGCTTTATCTAAATAAACGAAATATGTTGTTTATTATAGCTTCAAACAGCTACCTGACTGCTGTGCTGCTTATCCCCAAACATCTAAAGTTCCATTCAAGTTATTGCAGAGTAAAATGAATACAAGTGAGGCAGACCTTACACATACACACACACGCACGGATCTGACTGGGGACAGGATAGGTTAATTCACTTGAGGTGGTAAACAGGTTGTTGTTTATTCTCTTGCCAGAAGGACTATCTAGACTAGGCTACTTATAAATGTTCATGAATATATATATATATATATATATATAATATATATATATATATATATATATATATATATATATATATATATATATATATATATATATATATATATATATATATATATATATATATATTTATTCCAAAGATCATATTCGGGGCTAATTAAATAACATCCGAGGCTTTAGCCGCGAATTAAACAGCACAGTGACGCCACTGCCTCGATCTAGCTTTGACTATCAACACTGCACTCCTCTCTTTCCTTGCCTCCTATCTCCCTCCGCCCTCGCAGGTCACGTGCTCTCCATCCAGGAACTCGCGTCTGCTCGTTTTGTTACCAAACAAAGTGCGAGTCACTTCGCCGGCTCTGCGACACCGAAACACCGACCGACTGGCCGACCTCTGCTGCCTCACCGCCCGCCTCACCCGATGTACCCACAACGCGCCATGGGCGCCGGGTGACCAGGAGAACGATCCATAATCACCGCTGCAGGCTGCGGGGTTTCAGCGGCGGCGGAGAAGCAGCGGGCCTCGGCCTCGGGAGGAGCTTAGCTGCGGGGACGCAGACCCAGACTACGGCCATTGTGTGTCGGGATCCGGGAATCGAGTGTTTGCTGTGATATCTCCATGTAAGTGTCCTGGGGTTCACCCGACAGCACCTCCGGGGAGGGAGGGAGACGTCCGGTATAGACCCGCGGGGTGTCCTGCGTGTTGGCCGGGGGTCGTGCCGCTGTCCGCAGCGTCAGGTCGGCTACCGCGCGGCTAATGACATTAGCACGCTGCTAGCTGGCTAGCGCTCCTAGCAGTCGACTCAGAGCCTCGGTTTTGTGATCTATTTGATTATTTGGGTGTTTTGCGACATTATGTGTATGTATTCAAAACTGTTTTATAAGCAACCACGCAGTTGTCAAAGCGTTCGTGTGGCTGACTTTGTGATGATGACGATGATGGTGATGGTGATGTTGAGGTGCACATGGGGGATGAGGAGGTCACACAATGCACTGTCGTGGTGTTGTGATGAACATGTGAATATTAGACGTACAGTAGGCCTATATGTTGTTGGGTTTAAGAATAGACATGCGCAGCACCGATGGTGTTTCCTGGTCTTATTGTGATCTGAATGTCAAAAGGTGCAGCGTCTGGCTAGGAGCTGACCGGGGGAGGAAGGGTTTTATTTATTCATGATCGGACACCGGAGTTAAGAACATTTTATTTTGGTAAAGCAAGACATTTCCATACCCTGTGGGCGAAAAAGATCATGAATATTTATTATTATTTTTTCATAGTCCTGACTTATGTTTTCTAAACGTGTAAAGCGAGGAATATGATTCTCTTTGTCTCTTCCGAGAAAAAAACCAACTGCAGGGGAAGGGCAGGGTCTACTCAAGGATTGTTTGACTCCTACTTCCCCATATCCTACCTGGCCTCTACCTCCAAGGGAGAGGCTTAATCCCCACTTCCTCATGAGTAAACAGAACTATGACTACAAAAACTGCCCTAACCTCTGCTCCTCCTCCCAGCCCCAGGTCACCCGCCCACCAGTGTGAGCCCGTGCGTAGTGATTCTGTTCCGGGAGAGCTCAGCGGCACAATCGCCAAGATAGCCGGTCCAGGCAGGAAGCGGCACACCTCAGATCCAGAGCCCTGCAAGCGAGCGCAGAGACGGCCAGCCCCTTAGCGCCAAGTGCCTGAAGATGGCTAGCGGCGGAGGCGAGGCGGGGGGCCGGCGCGGCGGGGGCGGGCCCTCCCAACAGCAGCAACACCAGAGAGGGCCGGAGAGGGCTGGGGAGAAGGGAGGCGTAGAGCTGACCTCCTCCAGCAGCAGTAAGAAGAAGCAGAAGGACCGGGCCAACCAAGAGAGCCGAGAGGCAAAGAGGGCTGCGGCCGCCGCTGGAGGGGTGATCGCCGAGGCCAAGAAGGGTTAGTGTTGGTTGTTGTTGTTGTTGTTGTTGTTGTTGTCATAGCTACGTTACTAAGGGAATACCTGATCTAATACGCCCAGGGAGAAGGGTTAGGGTGGTGGTTGTTGTTGTCATATTTACAGTACTTATGTAATACCTGATTTAGTACACCCGGCGAGAAGGCTAAGGGTTGTCATAACTACCTTATTAAGGGATTACCTGATAAAAAACACCCAGTGAGACGGCTGAGTGTTGCCGTTTCCATAAATACAGCACTAGGGGAATACCTGATAAAAAAACACCCAGTGAGACGGCTGAGTGTTGCCGTTCTACAGTATTAGAGGAATACTTGATCACATGCAGTTTAGGACAGAAGGCCAAAGGCGCGTTCACATGAAAAAAAATAAATAACCTGCGTTACCCAGACGATGTTGCTTGCGTGAACCTTCCTTGTGCGAGTGATTCAGCTTAATTCTGAATATTTAAACTTGAGTGAATAGCAAATTTGTATCGTTCACGCGAGGAGAATCAGGTGAAGTCTGCCTGAACCGCGTCGTTGGCAACACATGACTCAAGACATCCCAGCCAGTCGCCGTTCTTGGGTAATTTGCATCTATTAGCGTTGGATTGACCTTGTGTGCTGGGTATTAATGGACTTCATAATTACATAAATGTGTGGTCGTCGTGGTGACGCACGCCGTTCCCACGGCGACGTGGTGGTGAAGCCTTGGCCGCGAGGTCCACGTGGTGCCAGGAACGTCCACGCAGCCCAAGAATGGCGCATCAGAAATGTGTCATTAACGAGCTGGCTTATGCCAAGGAAACCGTGGTGTGGGTGATGATGCCCGCTTGGTCGGGAAATTGCCGTTAAAAGCCATCAAGTGCTGAATGGTTTGTAGTGTTGCTAAGATACCAAGCTGTCAGGATTTTGGATTCTATATTTTGGTGCTTGTTAGAATAAACAGGTTACCGGGGGTCTGTTTTCCTGTATACTGGTGATTGGATTTGCCAATCAGATCTCTTAAATCTTGATTGGATGGGAACACCCAGTCGGAAGGGGAACATGGACACCTGCTGAACTAAGAAGTTAAGCAGGCGCTGAGTCTACGGTATAATCTGGTGTCTTGGCTGTGTATGCACGGCCAGTGGCTTGGTTACAACTTTACAACTCGGTTTTTAGCGCGTGTTTGGTTTTACAGATGTTGGTCTTGTGTTCAGTTATTTGGCATGTGGATGGTGATCATGTCCAAATGCGGCCTGTGCAATACGCAAGCAAAATCCCTTCTTCGTACCGATGTGAGATTTTACATCTTGGCATTTGACAATTTACATTTTGAGCATTTAGCAGATTTAACAGACTTTTATCCAAAGTGAACTTCAATAAGTAGATTTTTCAGAAGAAAGAGAAAACATATCGCTGTCGGTACAGTAAGGATGTTCATAGAACCAAGTGCCAAGCACTAACTATTGTTAGGTTAACCCATTCCCTGTATACAAAGATGGCTAGCATAAGACGCTACACGATGCAAAGTACTTGTTTCAGCAGTGGGACACGACGGACCTCTGTGTATGGGAAGTGTCCTCTGCACGTTAAATGAGTAGGCCATCCTTTTGTCCTATGAGCTGGTTTCACACATTGATGCGGACCAAGTCTGGCGAGGTCCATCCCTTGTTTGGGAGACAGTACTTCGCCAAGGTCATTCAAGTACTATCCGTCTCTCCTTGCCCTGGATGTATCTTATAAAGTGCTGTAGCCGTCCCCCTCCCTTAGTCCTTCCCTCTGCCCCACCCTCCCCTGTGTTTACCCTGTGTAACTTATACAGAGCAGTGCTGTCGTCTAAGATTCTCTCTCTCTCTCTCTCTCTCTCTCTCTCTCTCTCTCTCTCTATCTCTATCTCTATCTCTATCTCTCTCTCTCTCCTTCTCTCTCTCTCTCTCTCAGTCTCTCTCTCTCTCTTCCTCTCTCCTCTCTCTCTCTCTCTCTCTCTCTCTCCTCTCTCTCTCTCTCTCTCTCTCTCTCTCTCTCTCTCTTCTCTCTCTCTCTCTCTCTCTCTCTCTCTCTCTCTATCTCTATCTCTCTCTCTATCTCTATCTCTCTCTCTCTGCGCCTGCGTATATCTTTTACAGTGCTGTAGTCTCTCCTCTCTCTATTCCACTGTCTCCCTCTCCTATTCTACAGTGATCTAGTGCCAGGACTGCAGAGGGCTGCAAGTGCTCTCTCTAGTGATAACTTACAGCCCCCATTAGGTAATATACCAGATATTAAATGCTAACTGACGGCATCCTTAGCTTATATACCAGCTAGCATGCCTCAATGCTAACTGACGGCATCCTTATTTTATATACCAGCTAGCACGCCTCAATCCTAACTAATGGCATGCAAGAGATAATATACCAGCTAGCATGCTCCATTGGTAACCATCAGTGTCCATTAGACCAGCTAGTGTGCCTCAAAGCTAACTAATACTATCAATTAGCTTACATACCAGCTAGTGTGCCTCAAAGCTAACAAACGGCATCCATAAACATGTAACAACTCGTGTTCCTCAGTGCAAACCAATAGCAACCATAAATATACCAGATAGCATGCCCCAATGGTAACCAACAAGCTTATATAACTCATCATTAGCATCCGTAGCAGGTCTTGTATTGTTAATAGCAGGACAGAAGGGGCTGGATGAGAGGATAAGTGCTGATGTTCATGTTAGTGTGCCTCAGTGTAATCCCTGACTGTAGCTCACAGATGGGGCGGGGGGGGGGGGGGGGGGTTGAGCTTGGTTCCTTGGTCCTTGTGTCTTTGCCTCTTGTGGATGCTGACTTGATGCTGAACGTTATCTGATCCGAAGAGTCTGAAACGCAGTGGGTGAGGTTACATGGTCGGCACACACGTTGGAGCCAATGCAAGTGTTCTTGTCCCTGTTGGTTTTCTACTGACGTCGTATTCTCCTGTTATCTCACGGCCATCTGGGTAACTAGACGTGACAAAGCTCATTTGGGATGAATGGGCCTGATGAGCGCGTGGCCGGCTACTCTGTGCCTGCATCCAGCCTCCAGGGATGTGCGTCCCGCTAGCTAGCCTAGCATACCATCTGTCCAATGAAACGCTAGTTTGTCCTACAGGGTGAGAGGCATTTGTATACCGCTGCTCACCTTGAGGGTATTGATGACTATGATAGATAACCAGTATTGATTCTACTGCATGTAATATGAGAGTAAGAAATGAATGGTTTACCTTATCGATTAAGAGTTTAACAGGGGTTGGATAGTCTCTTGGTTCTGGCATCCAGGGTGAATCCAGAAGGTTCTGTCCCCAGTCCACCTCTAGGCATCCCTAGCTCTACCTGCACCTCGAATGTTAAAACACAAATGTACACTCTAAGTGACCAGGTAAATGAATCACAGACGCTAACATCATGTGGTTTATATTCTTTGAGCATCTGACTCAATAAGTTAATCAGCATAATTAGTTTGTTACGACCTGAAGATTAAAGGTATCCCGTTGCCTCCAGTGACCTCACCTATGCGCAACTTTTTCCTGATAGTACAGCTACGATACAGTATAGATACAGTACAACAGTAGAGCTACAGTACAGTACAGCAATGGTACAGTACACTACAGTAGCGCTACGGTACAGAAGGGCTACAGTACAGCTATGGTTCAGTACAGGTACATTACAACCTTGGAGAAAATGCAAGCCCCTCGGGCTGCAGAGTATTGGGTTCTGCGCACAACCTTTCACGAGCAGGAGAGGGCGAACAAGCTCAACACGAGTAGGCTGAGGTCGAGGGAGAGAGAGAGGGAGGGAGAGAGGTAGAGAGAGGGGGAGAGGTAGAGAGTGGGGGAGAGGGAGAGAGAGAGGGAGAGAGAGAGAGAGGGAGGGAGGGAGAGGGAGAGAGTGTGTGTTAGGGGGGCTAGGGAGGGGAGTGTATGGGAAAGTGAGGTCTCTCTCTCCGTCCTTAGAATAAGCCAGAGCATAGCGTTGTGCTAGTGACCGCGCTAACTGCCCCATGCTACAAGCAGAGCTTCTGAGCTGGATCTCACTATGACGGGAGGTAGGTTGGCCGTGTGTGCTCTTATACCCTAGCTTCATTTGGATGAGATTTAAGAAGGTTGATAAGGTGCTTTGGATTAGGGTTTGGTCAACCGTCCAGGGCCTGAGGTTAACTTGGCCCCCAGCCACTGGTAGCTAACCAGCGTCTTACCAGACGCATGTTTGTGTAATAAAGATGAAATGCACAAGCAGAAAAAAAAACCATGTTTCCAGTTGTGTTGTTCCAAATTCAATGTCACCAGTTTGATTATGATGATGAGGTACATCTGGTCCTCCGAAAATAACACATTTAATTTAAAATAAAAGTAAACCGACGGCGAGGGTTCCACTTCATTCCTTCGGCCGGATACCACAGAACCGGGCTGGCATGGGCCGTGGTCCATCCTGTCCACATTGTTCCCTTTAGTTTCACTTTCTCTTTACAACAAGGCAGAAGCCACGTGTAGCAGGAAAGAGAAACTCTAATCAGCACGGCTGGTTGTGTGTGTGTGTGTGTGTGTGTGTGTGTGTGTGTGTGTGTGTGTGTGTGTGTGTGTGTGTGTGTGTGTGTGTGTGTGTGTGTGTGTGTGTGTGTGTGTGTGTGTGTGTGTGTGTGTGTGTGTGTGTGTGTGTGGGGGCAAAGGATCATGCCTATATTTACCTATGTGTCACCGTTGATCTGTCTGAAAGCAGTGATCTCTCTCTGTTGTGGGATTATATTTGTTTTCCTCTGTGGGTATTAAGACTATTTGGAGGAAATAGGGGGTAAAACCGTCATCCCATTCAAGTTCCTCAAATAGATTTGTGTCGAGTTACGTCACGACATCTGTGATGGGGTGTGCATTGCAGAGAGGAGCCGGGGGTTATAACCAAACTAGTTGGTGGCAGCGCAGACAAATCCAAACGGGACCATTCGCACCCTGCTTGCATGTGGCCGTGGATCAGCAAAGGCCTCGACCTAAGGCCGTGGGGAACTCGCGCCCCCGAATCAGAGGCCACGTCTCACTTCTTCTTCAAAATGTTTCAACTCTTCCTTTTACTGCAGTGTTAGATTCTATCGGCCACTGACGCCGTAAATAGGAGGATTCAACAAAAAAAAAACTAAGAACGTGAGGTAGAAAGGCAGTCCGTACATCTATTAAGGATCGAGGGTTTAACTGATCTTTTCACGGCAGAGTTTGGTTACACAGGTTATCAGATTCCAGACCAGGGCTCATCACCCTGTAATTTAAATCCTACTGGTTTTAGCCTCCTCTGCATGGTTTTCATTGGCTCTTGCCCTCTGCCTTGTTCTGATTCGCTGTTGCTCTCCATACCTGGTTCTGGTTGGCCCTTGCCCTCCGTGCCTTGTTCTGATGGGCTGTCGCTCTCTCTCTCTGTGTGTGTGTTGCCAGATGTGTTTGTGGACTGGAAGCAGAACGCCAATGAGGTCATCGTGCGCCTGCGCTGCGGGGACGGCGTGCAGAGGGCGGAGGACGTCCGCACCACCTTCACAGACACCACGTGCCACGCCCACTTCCCAGGTACGCTGCTGCGCTACGCCGCTAACGCGTCGTGCTAGCGTGGAAAGGACCGCGGGACACTGTAGCCGGGGCTACTCCACAGCTCCAGAGAACAACAAATGAGTAGAAACCGGACTCGGCCATCGATCCAGCATGAAGGACACAAGCGCACGCTGGACAATTTATACGCCATTTTGACACACGATCAATGTGTTGCATGCACGGTCGATGAGGTTTGACCGTTGGATAAAGCTAAAAAATAAAATAATAATAAAAAAATTTAAAAAAAAAAAAAATAATAATAATAATAATAATAATAATAATAATAATAAAAATAAAAATAATAATAATAATAAAAAAAAAAAAGAAAAAAAAAGCTAAATAGATAAAGCTTCTTGTTGCGTCCTCCGAGTCCAGTGTCTCATCCTAACTGTGGCGGTTTATCAAGGGGTTTCCATTGATCGACCCGGTGTGTTTGACCCCTGTGTTTGACCCCTGACCCCCAGATGGGCGGCAGTGGGAGTGCCGCCTGCAGGAGGAGATCGAGGCGTCCTGCAGCCGGGCTCAGTACAAGGAGAAGGCCGGGCTGCTGCTGCTCAACATGCACAAGAAGATCCCCTTCCACATCTGGCCTTCACTCATGGTGAGGCGCTCGTCCTCCTGCTGCCTGCAAACCAGCTCGCCTGGGGGGCACCCCTAGTGTGGCCGCCCCCCCCTGGTCCTTTATGGGGCACCCCTGAAAAACATGGGTGCACCCCTGATTCCTTTAAGCAGCAGGCTCCTGTAAAGCCAATAATATCATTTCATTTAAGGGGCCCTATTTTAGGGGCCCCAGATGTATGGGTGACTCTTTCTGTTGGTAAAATAAGCATTGTTTTGCACTTTTAATTGACGAAAGATACGCTATGATTGCGGGGTGGATTTTCCTTTAAACGGTGGTTCTGTGTCTTGAGCACTGAACTGCTCATCACATCGAAATCAATGCAATGCAAGGAAGTCAGCAAGAATAGTTTTTTGGGCCCTGTGGTTGATTCGGACTTCCTGCTCCTTCCTCTCTGCTTCAGTCCAACAAGAAGGAGAAGGTCCCCGCCTCGGCAGAGACCAAGAACGGCAAGCAGCACACCGCCGCGCCGTCGCCCAAGGCCGAGTCCGGCCCCGCCCCGCCCGCCCACACCACCGCCACGCCCTCAACCCCCCAGCCAGAGCCCCGACGGGGGGGCGGGAGCAGCAAGGCCGAGAGGAACCTCAAGCGCTCCCTGAAGAACAAGCAGCAGCAGCAGCAGCAGCAGGCGGCCGAGAGGACCTCGGAGAAGCCCGCCGAGAGGACGCCGGAGAGGACCTCGGAGAGGACCGCGGTGCAGCCCGACGCGGGCGAGGCCACGGCCACCAACGCCACCACCACGGCCACCACCACCACCATCACCACCACCACCACCAACACCACCAACACCGGCCGCAGCCCGCGGGCTCCGAGCTCCGACCGGCAGCCCAGCCTGGAGCCCAGCCCGGCCAAGCGGACGCCCCCCGTGCCCGCTCCCTCGCAGACCACCGCCGCCGACGGGGGCGGCGGCGGCGACACGGAGCAGCGCCCGCCTCCCGAGGCCGCCACGGCGGCAGCAGCAGCCAATGGGAAGGCGCCACACGTGCACAAGCCCGCGGGTCGGTGCCTTTCAGCCAAACCAGCACAAAGCGGGGAGAAGAACGTGCAGGACCCCCGCGCCGCCCACCTGCCCCCCAACACTCAGGTGACGCCACTGTGACTGGTACTCTGTCATGTCTACAGCGCTATTAATCACTGCCTCTCTACAGTAGAGTGACTAGCACAGGGTGTCCGCGCATCCTTAAAAAGTCTTAAAAAGTCTTAGATTCATGTTTCTAAATTTAAGGCCTTAAAAAGTCTTAAATTTGTTACAAATGTCATATGCTGGTCTTAAATACTGTAACTCAAGGTCTTAAATTTGTCGGGGCAGGACTATATATATATTTTTTTTTTCTCGTGGGACTTTTCACGGAGGACATGTAGATAGGCTTCTTTCTTGCTAGCTGCATATATAAACGATTATCTGCGTGCTTGCTAGATAGTCTGCGACAATGGGTAGGTGCAAATTCAAGGACAGTTGGCTGGAAGACGTCCGTTTCCGAAGTTGGGCCGCGTCTGTTGCCAACCCCCACCATTGCGTGTTTTTGGTCTTAAATTTCCTTGAAGGTAGTGGTGGTAGGTAGTGGTGGTATTAAAATGGTCTTAAAAAGTCTTAAATTTGACTTGCTGAAACCTGCAGATACCCTGCTAGCAGCTGCTCGCCTATACTCGGGTGACTCCCCCGTTACTGGTACTCTATCATGTCCACAGGACTAGCGCCTTTCTTACACATGACTCCATGTGTGTTATCGGTACTTTATCATGTTTACAGGATTATTAAAGCAGTATTGACGAGCACCTTTCTTAAACACTGAGGTGACTCCCTCCTGCGTATTAACCTCTTAAACTCGAGGTTCCCCAGATTTGGGCAGACCGTGATCACTCTGGCCGCAAAAGGCACTGCCCTTATTATGTAGAAATAGTCATACTGCACATCAAAATAAACATGAGAAACTGCCACAAGCACTTGCAAGTCGTTTTTACACACACCAAACACCACTCAAACAGCAAGCATATTAATTAGACAAATTGTCTACAGTATAATGCACAGAACATTTGTTTAAACGCCAACATGTCTACAGTAGAGCGACTAGCACCATTCTTAAAACACTGAACACAAAGGTTAGGGTTTACCCGTCATCATGTGTACAGTATAAGCAATATACAGTCTGCAACATCTATCTAAATATATATATTCTTTATGAACAGGACCTAATGTATTCTTAACCTAATATATGCACAAGAACGACCTAATAATTCAATAGTTCCTGTCTGGGATCAATCAAGTACCGTTTTATGTAGCGTATGTCGCAGGTGAAATATGGGATATTTGGTGAGTGTACTATTTGGTTGAGGGACCAAAGACAAACCCAAATAAAGTAACATACCCAAGATGTTGATGACTAAGCACTGCTCTATGCAGAGCCCGGTTCATTTTTGATTTATTTACGTTCCTGCTCCAGGGAGAAGAGAGTCCGAGCCAGCCCTCAGCCACAGAGCTCCGGTCTGGGTCGGGCCCGGAGAACCGTCCTGGCCTACCACCAGCTACCCCACAGGTCCCGTCGGATCCCCTCAAGAACGGCTCCTCTGGTCCCGAGAGACCGCCCTGCGAGCCCACGACAGAGAGGACTACTCTGGGGGCCGGAGACAAGCCCGCCAGGGAGGGGTCCGACCCGGGGTGTCTGGACCACCCCGGGACCGGGGCGACGGGGTCAGCATCGGGTCCCGGTCCGGACACAAAGCAGGCCGAGCCGTCTGGCCCGCGGCAGGAGAGGGGCGACGGAGAGGAGAAGAGAGACCAGTCGAAGGAGGAGCCCCTGGACACCGACACCACCACCGGCGGTGAGTGGAGAGGAGTCTGGTCGGCTACCGGACCTGCGAGACGAGGGCTTGTGGTTGTTTAGCTAGAGCTTAGCATCGTGAGGGTTAGCCAGATCCAGCTACACCAGTGAAGCCTTCCATGTTGCAGGTGCAGCCTCTTAATAACTGGTGAGATCAATACTATAGTTTGAAGTTGTCTTAACGTCCATGTAGCAGTTCTTACTAAAGACAAGCACCGCCATGGTGGCGTTACCCTCCTCCTCCTCCTTCACAAGGCCACTTGATTAATGTTGTTTGAACCGGTTTATTGCTTTTGGAGGAATGTGACTCACTGAGCCGTTGTTCCGTGCTGCCATGCCAGAGACACCCTGAGTGTGTCTGTGGTGATGGCTAGTTTAACCTGTGCACATTGATGGCTCAACGCACCACAGGCGTGCAGCTTCACCCAGCCCCAGGGTCCAGCCTGACTCGGGCCACGGGAGGCTGCTAAAACCAGCGGACAACCACAAACACTGCATAATCCATTAGTAGTGGTCCATGTCTTGGAACAAGATGCAAAACTATTCAAAAGTTTAAAAAAAACAGCAGAAACACATCATATCTCGATAAATATAAATGTACGTTTAATTATCCCCTACAGCGTATTTCATATTTTCGTATTTGTGGTTAGCGAGATGCAATACATGTGCATGCGTATGTAAATGCGTTCATACAACTGGATGGATAGTAATAGCATGTGTGGATTCGTTCCCCCAGCTCCGGAGCCTATGGTGAATCTGAAGTTTGTGAAGAACGATTCGTACGAGAAGGGAACCGACCTGATGGTGGTGAACGTCTACGTGAAGGGTGTGTGTCGCGAGTCGGCCAGGGTGATCTTCAGGGAGCAGGACTTCACCCTCATCTTCCAGACCAGGTGAGGACCCGAGTTCTGCTCCCTGCCCTGTGCTGCAGTACCGCGCAACAACGGTGTGCTGCAATCTGTCTTATTTCCTGTTTCAGCGACGTTAACTTCCTGCGGCTGCACCCAGACTGTGGCCCGAACACGGTCTTCAAGTGGCAGGTCAAACTCAGGTGAGAGTTTTATGAATAAATTCATCCTGTTTTGAAATGGACCGTTTTTAAGAAAGGGGAAACGACACAACAAGAACTACAATGTTGTTTTTTTAAAATCGCAATACAAACCCGACCGTCCCTGAGAAAAATTCCAAAGATTAACTATAGGAAAGCATTCACCACTTCATGAGAAAGCTCTAGCCAAACCCTGGTGAAAGATATCCCGATAGAGCACATAGCTGTGTCCTCTGGGCCCGCTGGGATGTTTATCATTCAGCAGATGCTCAGGGTCTGATATCAACCCATGCTGCAGCTAAAGCATCTCCATCCGTCTAGTTAGGGATCGTTTCAGAGATCGATTCTCCACAGAACGGACTCGGGGCTAAACTGTGTTTTTATAAATGAATTATTCAACAGCAGTCGGTAGCTCAGTCCAGCTGTACTTTGACTTTAGTCCCTTGTGAGAACGTTATTCGATGTGATTCTCCGTATTTGCTATTGCAGCACAGTAATGATTTAGATTATGTTTTCTTTTCCAAAGCAATGTGAAGGCATAGTATAGAAATCAATCGATTTTATTATGGAGCCGGAGCGAGTAAGCCCTTGTTGACACAGGTAGACTGAGTATAGCGGGTATCGAACAGGGAACCTCTCACCTCGGGAGTTGAACCCCCCTCGCCACGCTAGCCTCTGTGTATCTTTATCTGAGTGTTGTCCCCCCCACCCTCCCCCACAGGAACCTGATCCAGCCGGAGCAGTGCAGCTACTCCTTCACCCCCTCACGCCTCGACGTCTCCCTGAAGAAGAGGCACAGCCAGCGCTGGGGGGCGCTGGAGGCCCCCGTCCCACAAGGTCTGTTGCCCCGCTTTCTTCCGGTCCCCAGAGTGTCCCCCGGACTGTCCCCCAAACACTGTGCTAGACACTAGTGACTAGCAGACAGCCTGCCGCTAGGCACTAGTGCCTAGCGGCAGGCTGTCTGCTAGTCACTAGTGTCTAGCTGCCCTATACTGCACACTGCTACCGCACACTAGACTGCCTGCTAGTCACTAGTCATCCGAGCGTCATGTTTATTGCTCTGCCACCTTATGTACAGCCAAACCCGCCTTGGCCTGGTGTCTGATGGCACGCCAGTGATGCATGTCCCGCTCTCTAATCCCTGCACTCTGGGACTGATGATTGAATAATCATCAGGCCCAGAGCATTATATCAAAACCTGACAGGTGAAGTGCTTCACGATGTATAGCATCCATATGGAGGCTAGGGCCGTGATTCATACTAGTATGAGCGGTAATGCAGGTTCTACTGTGTCCCGTTAGACTTTGTTATAATTTATTGGCAGTAATGCAGGGTCTACTGTGCACGGTCTCTGTACCTGTGGTCCCATTACCCTATGTTCGGATGCTCTCGATGGGAGCACGTCTGCTCAATGCCCCCCGAGCGCTCGGTGGTGAACCGCTCTGGGGTGAACCGCTCTGGGGTGAACCGCTCTGTGGTGAACCGCTCTGTGGTGGAGCTAAATCTGCTAAAGTGCATGCTCCCTCCTGGTTTAGATTATTGTTCAGTTTAGGGTCCCAGACAAATAAACATAATAAATTTAACTTCCATTTCAAGTCGTGGATGTCAAGGGCGACTAGATCCTAAAATAAGACATTTCATCTTAACCGTGTGAAATTCTGCGTAGCACCATATTTGGTCACATCCTGCTCTCCGTGGTCACGGACGAGAAACGTACTAATAGCTGTGTAGCTCCGGGATATAGAAAGGAGGACCTTCCTAAAATACAGCCTGCACACGCTAAGTCAGCTCTGAGCGCTAACAGCTAGCCCCCACGTGACCCAGACAGCAGCCTGTGGTTGGTCGAGGCTGTCCATTAGTCCACGGCTGTATTGAAGCGGTGACAGCATGGCCACCAGCTGTTCTTTAAAGACTCGTTCATGCACATGCATTCATGGGTTTGTCGTCGTGTTCGGGCCCGTGTGCGGAGCTCATCTAGGGTCAGCTTGGGCTCGCTCTCGAGGCAGGAATCCGAGCCCTGCAAGTCATCCCGTAAGAGGATCTGGGAGCAGCCCCTCCCTGCCAGCTTCACATTAACAGCGCGCCGCAGTCAAGGCCTGCAGCCGTCTTCAGTCTATCCACCCGATACGCTCTCGAAATACACCGTCGACCCTATATACGCGCCGTCAAATCAATTAAGAGTCCCCCTGGAGGGACTGCTTGTATGGGTGGACTTGCGCCGCCCTTATTTTGAAATGCAATTCAAGCGATTTGAAAAAAATGATTTTGCTGGATGTCCATATATTAATAATGGAAAGTTACCAACAATCGATGAATTAGATACGCTCCTGAGGGAGACCTGTTTTTAATTGATGAGCTCTTATCGGTGAGGGGTCGGGTTTCAGGCCAAGTTTAGCTCCTACGATACAGACGATCTGATTATACTGATGTCCTGAGAACGACGCTCAATGTCAAACAAGGTTAAGAACGATCGGACTGATCACTGATACGGGAGTCACAGTAGTTGGGGATCGACACAGGGATTGTATCTCATGAACCTCCATATCCTTGGCCTCATAGCATAATTGCTTAGGTCATATTTTGGCCAAAGTGTGATACCTAACTACTCCTATGGCTGCTGATTCACTGCCTCATTGGCTATATCCTAAACCAGTGCTTTGCTATGAGGCTAACAATATGTAAAATATTACTATTTTACTAAATCTATATGTTATATCATTGGGGTGGGGGGGCATCATTCTCTAGGAGGCCTACTGGTAGACTGGGGACATTGGGGGTCGAACCCAGAACCTTAAGGCTGGGAGTACAAACACCGTTACCACTAGACTAGGCATCCCATGCAAGGATTCCTAACCCCCCAGGATGTATCTAATCCAGTGGTGCCCGCTGGATTAGATTAGTGCTGCACGATTAATCGAACCGCAATCGCAATCGCGATATCAGCCTTAGAGATTGTATAACCGCAGAAGGCTGCGATTTAATAAAAAAAAAAAAATAATTAATAATGATTTATTTTATTTAGTTGTACTATTGAGAAAACCTAACAAGATTGCACTGCAGAAATGACTTCATTTTGAAAAATACATTTTATTATTTATTTAATTTTGTAAAATATTGTTATTTTGAAGCCAGTACTGTACACATTTTTTAGTTTTAGTATTTTTTTATGCTAGTTTAAATTTGTATGTTTTGAGTTGAGCCATAAAGATATTAAAATTATCAGTAATCTGTGTGCATTTTTCTTGATAACCAAGCAAGTAGACTCATGACACCATTTGTTTATTATATCGCAATCGCAAATCGCAATATTGTCCACAATAATCGCAATATGACTTTTTAACCAAATCGTGCAGCACTAAATTAGATACATCTTTCCAGGACCACGGGGTTATGAACTGGATTAGATACATCCTCCAGGACCACGGGGTTATGAACTGGATTAGATACATCCTTCAGGAACACGGGGTTATGAACTGGATTAGATACATCCTCCAGGACCACGGGGTTATGAACTGGATTAGATACATCCTTCAGGACCGGGGTTATGAACTGGATTAGATGCATCCTTCAGGACTGGGGCTATGAACTGGATTAGATACATCCTTCAGGACCACGGGGTTATGAACTGGATTAGATACATCCTTCTTCTGATTCTGATTCTTATGAAGCTGGATTAGATACATCCTTCAGGAACAGGGTGTGAAGGATAAACCTACCGTAGTTTCCCCGGCTGAAGTCTCTGCTGCAGGGCGTCACGACTCGAAATCCGTAAAAAAAAACGTGAAGCGTGTGTGAACCCCCCCCTGCTATCGCTGCTCCCCGGTGACGCCTGACCACAAGCTCCCCCTCCTCTGTTCAAGGTGCAGTGGGTGGTGCCAAGGTGGCTGTACCCTCCAGGCCCGCCCCCATGGAGCCCAGCAACCAGCCGGGCAGCAGCCAGCACAGCCTGCCCCCCCAGGAGGAGCCCCCGCGCCTGGCCGACGACCAGCCCAAGGGCCCGCCCCCCCGCGGCGGGGACGACAACAACGGCGGCGGCGGCGGCCTGGACTCGGTGGCGCCGCGCTCCGACCACGTCGCCAAGCTGGAGCCCGCCGTTTCCACGGTGAGCCCACCTTATAATAAGTACATTTACCAGAAGGAAGAGAAACGACAATGTATCGCCGTCGGAACAGTTAGGAAGTTCATAGAACCAAGTGCCGAGCACGAACAATCGCTAGGTTAACCCATTCCCCGTGTACAACAAAGATAGCTAGGAGATGCTACTCAATGCTAAGTACTATTTTCAGGGTGTCCGCGCGTCCTTAAAAAGTCTTAAAAAGTCTTAAATTCATGTTTCTAAATTTAAGGCCTTAAAAAGTCTTATATTCATGTTTCTAAATTTAAGGCCTTAAAAAGTCTTAAATTCGTTACTAATGTCATTTGCTGTTCTTAAATACTGTAACTCAAGGTCTTAAATTTGTCGGGGCAGGACTATATATATTTTTATTTAAATTTTTTTTTATTTTACTTTTCACGGAGGACATGTAGAGAGGCTTTTTTCTTGCTAGCTGCATATATAAACCATTATCTGCGTGCTTGCTAGCTAGTCTGCGACAATGGGTAGGGGCAAATTCAATGACAGTTGGCTGGAAGACGTCCGTTTCCGAAGTTGGCTCGCGTCTGTTGCCAGCCCCCACCATCGCGTGTTTTTGGTGTTAAATTTCCTTCAAGGTGGTATTTAAAAGCCATAAATTTGACTTGCTGAAACCTGCAGATACCCTGATTTTAAGTGCCAGGACTCTGAACAAGTGAGGCTTGAGTGTTTTGCGTAAACTGGTTCATGAAGCGTTGTGTCTGCCCCCCAGCCCAAGCCCACCTGCATGGTGCAGCCCATGGCCCACGCCCCCCCGGCCAGCAAGGAGCAGCTGGAGGAGCACGAGGAGAAGAAGGTGTGTCTGCCCGGCTTCACGGGGCTGGTCAACCTGGGCAACACCTGCTTCATGAACAGCGTCATCCAGTCGCTGTCCAACACCCGCGAGCTCAGGGACTACTTCCACGGTGGGTCACGTGACCGGGCTGGGCCGCACGGGATTGGTGGAGAGGGGTGGGGGTATCTGAGGGCGTGGGGGGCCGGGCTTTGGCTCATCCTGTGTGTGTGTGTGTGTGTGTGTGTGTGTGTGTGTGTGTGTGTGTCGTGTGCGTGTGCGTGCAGATCGGGCGTTCGAGGCAGAGATCAACTGCACCAACCCCCTGGGAACGGGCGGCCGGCTGGCCATCGGGTTCGCCGTGTTGCTCAGAGCGCTGTGGAAGGGGACGCACCACGCCTTCCAGCCGTCCAAACTCAAGGTCTGTTCCCCCTACACAGCCTCACCTGCCTAAGCTCACCTACCTGCCTTTACCTGTCCCAGCTATCTGCTCTCTCTCTCACACTCTCTCTCATCCCATGTCGCTCTCGCTCTCTGCTCTGTCTCTGTCTCTCTGTCTTCTGTCTCTCTGTCTGTCTGTCTCTCTGTCTGTCTGTCTGTCTGTCTGTCTGTCTCTCTGTCTCTCTCTCTGTCTCTCTCTCTGTCTCTCTGTCTCATATATCCCATGCTCTGTCTGTCTGTCTGTGTCTGATGTCCCTCCCTCTCTCTCTCTCCCTCCAGGCCATCGTGGCCAGCAAGGCCAGCCAGTTCACGGGCTACGCTCAGCACGACGCCCAGGAGTTCATGGCCTTCCTGCTGGACGGCCTCCACGAGGACCTGAACCGCATCCAGAACAAGCCCTACACGGAGAGCGTGGACTCGGACGGACGCC
This sequence comes from Melanogrammus aeglefinus, assembly GCA_900291075.1. NCBI lineage: Eukaryota > Metazoa > Chordata > Actinopteri > Gadiformes > Gadidae > Melanogrammus > Melanogrammus aeglefinus. The sequence goes on along the minus strand of OLKM01001398.1, from coordinate 95,362 downwards.
TGGACGAGGTACCCCCGCAGCGCTGGAGGGTGGGGGAGAGAGGGAGGGTGCTAGGTTTAGGGAGAGGGAGAGGGACTGTGGGCTGGAGAGAGGTTCAGGTTTAGGTAGAGGGTGAGGTTTAGCGAGGGTGCTAGGTTTAGGCAGAGTGTAATGGGGGTTAGGGAGAGGGTTTGGTTAAGGACGAGGGCTAGGTTTAGGGATGCCAGCAGGGCTGTGTCCACGGTTGGTGCTGGAGAAAGAGGGGTGGTGTTTGCATTTTACGTTAAATATGTTGTGTGCACAGGGCTGGACACTCCCCTGGCTGCTTGCGCAGTGCGGCTTCTCGCCTGTTTATTAGTTTAACGACATCGGTGTGGATGCTTGTGAAGGGAGGTTACCCATCAGGTCACGCCTAGCCGGTCTTACCTGTGTGTGTGTGTGTGTGTCCGTTTCCGTGTCCCTAGGTGGTGGCGGAGGAGGCGTGGCAGCGGCACAAGATGAGGAACGACTCGTTCATCGTGGACCTGTTCCAGGGCCAGTTCAAATCCAAGCTGGTCTGCCCCATGTGCTCCAAGGTAGGCCCCGGACCCCGCCTTTGCTCCGGGTTCCTCCCTGCAGCCGGCAGGGGGGGTCCCCCCGTCCCTCCATGTCCAAGGGGATCATTAAACCCCTTCTGTCGCCCCAGCCGCTGACCGCACCTCTCTGCCCCCCCCGTCCTCCACTCCCAGGTCTCCATCACCTTCGACCCCTTCCTCTACCTGCCGGTGCCGCTGCCCCAGAAACAGAAGGTCCTCACCGTGTTCTACTTCGCTAAGGAGCCTCACAAGAAGCCCGTCAAGGTGAGAGCAGCAGGCCTGCCCTGGGAACCTAGAGAACATCTATACTTAGTGTGTGTGTGTGTGTGTGTGTGTGTGTGTGTGTGTGTTGTGTGTGTGTGTTGTGTGTGTGTGTGTGTGTGTGTGTGTGTGTGTTAGTTTGGGGAAGTTTTCAAAGCTATTTTGAAGACTGTCCGTCCCACGTTGTAGATACGTGTGCTGAAGGTCTCTTCGCTCCTGTCTCTCTCCTGTCTCTCCAGTTCCTGGGGAGTCTTCAAAGCTATTTTGAAGACTGTCCGTCCCACGTTGTAGATACGTGTGCTGAAGGTCTCTTCGCTCCTGTCTCTCTCCTGTCTCTCCAGTTCCTGGTGAGCGTGAGTAAGGAGAACTCCCGGGCTGCAGAGGTCCTGGAGTCCATCTCCAGGAGCGTCAGGGTCAAGCCAGAGAACCTCACCCTCACATTGGTAAACCTAATGCTACCACACTCACCCTACAACACTCACCCTCACAGTGGTACACCTAATGCTACCACACTCACCCTACAACACTCACCCTCACAGTGGTACACCTAATGCTAAGACACTCACCCTACAACACTCACCCTCACAGTGGTACACCTAATGCTAAGACACTCACCCTACTAACGCTCACCCTCACAGTGGTAAACCTAATGCTGACACTCGCACTCGTGCCAAGACAGTAGTGCCACCACACTCAAACCACGACACTCACACCACGACACTCGCACCACCACACTAACTCATTGACCTACATAGGACACAACAGCACACAATCTCCAACTGGGACCGTCCAACCCTATCCCCACCCCTGATGTCATGTGTGTGGTGGTGCCCCCCCCCCCCTCCAGGTGGAGAAGAGCCGCTTCAGCCGGGTGTTCCCCCCCAGCCACTCTCTGGACACGGTGTCCTCCGGCGACATGCTGCTCTGCTTCCAGCTGCTCTCCAAGGAGCTGGCCAAGGAGAGGGTGGTGCTGCTTCGGGTGCAGCAGGTAGGGTACACCCCCTCACACCCCACCCTCCACCCACCCTGAGGTGGTGGTCACTAGTATTAATAATAATTATTGATATAGTGCTTTTCTAGATACTCAAACGCGCTTTACAGTGAAGGAGGGCATCTCACTCACCCCCACCAGTGTGAAGTAGGGATGTGCATTTCTGGCAAAAATACTATTAGATATTCGCTGAGAAATATTCAAATAATATTCAAAAATCGCTCAATCAAGAACCCCCACGCATGCACGCACCTCGGATACACGCATGTACAATGACTTTTATGACTTGTATGAAATCAATCTGTTTATTTCAACAACTGCGCCAACATTCAACATCAAAATGATTTCAACGTGGGCTAAAGGCAGATAGACCTACAATGCGGCGAAAACGAATCGCTATTTATTTATTTATTTTACTGAACACAGCCTGCATGACGGTGAACTAGACACGTCAAAAATATAACTTCACACGGTGTGTCGTTTTACAATTTATTTGTTACTAGCATTCATAGTGTTGGATCAGCAGAGAAATAGTCCGCCAAAGACGTTGACGTCGCTTAGCAACCGAGGACGCTGTTCAACACCGCAAGTTGTTTAAGGCCCGTGCAGGTCAACCGAGCGTTCAACAGCGTTGAGAAGAGCCGTGTGATAAATAACGATAGTCACATTCATTATTCGATATTCTACGTGACTCTGACTATTCGACTATTCGACGATCGTTGCCCATCCCGAGTGTGAAGCCCCCACTTGGGTGATGCACGGCAGCCAATCTGCGCCAGAACGCTCACCACACACCAGCTCGGGGTGGACAGTGAGGGAATTAATGAGTCAGCCAATTATACAGGAGGATGATTGGGGGGCCGGATTGAATGAGCCTGGTTGGGCCAGGACACCGGGGAATCCACTACTCTTCTGCGATAAGTGCCCTGGGATCTTTTATGACCTCGGTGAGTCAGGACCTCGGTTTTACGTTTCCTCCGAAGGACGGCGCCTTCCACAGCATGGTGTCACTGCACTGGGGCATCGGGAGTGATGTTAAGGCCAGAGGGAAGGGTGCCACCTATTGGCCACCGCCCGACACCCCTTACAGCACCTGGTATTCCCAGGCGGTCACCCAACCAAGTACTAACCAGGCCCCGACCATGCTTAGCTTCCGAGATCAGACGAGATCGGGCGTTTCCATGGTGGTGAGGCTGTATTGAGGCAGCAAGCACTTTAAAATAGGATTTAACAGGCGCTTTATACGAAAAACGTTACGCAAAATACAAGACTGATGTTTTATTTTCGACTGTTACCTCACCTTCTCACCTGTCGTTCTACCTGTTGTCCTCACCTGTTACCTGTCGTGCTCACCTGTTGTCCTCACCTGTACCTGCGGTGCTCACCTGTTAGGCTGTAACCTGTCCCTGTGTGCCCCCCCCCCCCCAGAGGCTGCAGGTGCCTAGCCTCCCCATCTCGAAGTGTGCCGCAGTCCTGAAGCCTCCGGGTGGCCCGACGAGGACAAGCTGAAGCGCTGCATGCGCTGTGTACCGCGCGTCGGATACTGCAACCAGTGAGTCACCAGCCCGTTCCCCGGGCAACGGAACAGTCCGCTAGTTCCCCTTAGCAACCGAACTGCCCGACAGTTTCCCTTAACAACAGATCAGCAAACTTGCCTCTCCTAGCAACAGGACAGTCAACCAGTTTCTCTTCGCAGCGGAAGAGTCCAACAGTTTCCCCTAGCAACAGAACAGTCCACCATTTTCCCGAGCAACAGAACAGTCCACCAGTTTCACCAAGCAACAGAACAGTCCACAGTTTCCCTTAGCAACAGAACAGTCCACCAGTTTCCCTTAGCAACAGAACAGTCCAGTTTCCCTTAGCAACAGAACAGTCCACAGTTTCCCTTAGCAACAGAACAGTCCACAGTTTCCCTTAGCAACAGAACAGTCCACCGTTTCCCTTAGCAACAGAACAGTCCACAGTTTCCCTTAGTAACAGAACAGTCCACCAGTTTTCCCTTAGAACCGAAACAGTCACCAGTTTTCCGCTTAGAAACAGAACAGTTCACCAGTTTCCCTTAGCAACAGGACAGTCAACAAACTAGCCTTATCAACAGGACAGTCCAACAGTTTCCCTTAGCAACAGAACAGTCAACTAGTTTTCCAACGAAACCGTAAAACAACTAACTGCCTAAGCAACAGAAGAATCGGCATCATGTCATCATTACTCAACTGTGATTGTTTATGTGTTCACCACAAAATGTCTTATCCGGTGTTGTTAACACTGGACACAATGAGCTGACTGCCCTTGTTGTCCCAGGGCCTGGTCAGAAAGAGCCACTGGGCCGTTCCCAAGGGCCAGTGCGGCAGCAGCTGTGAGAACGTGGGGCTGCCCTTCCTGGTGTCAGCGTCCCCCAGTCCAGGCTCACCTACTCCCGGCCTCACCCAGCTGCTGGAGGGCTACTCCAGGTGACCTGCTCTCTCTCTCTCTCTCTCTCTCTCTCTCCCCTCTTACCCTGCTCTCACCCAATCTCTCACCCTACTCTCGCTCACCCTCCCCTCTCACGCTACTCCCGCACTCTCCTCTCTCACCCTACTACCTCACTCTGGTCTCACCCTACTAGTTCATCCCTGCCTCCCTCCTCTCTCCCCCTCCTCTCCTTGTCCCTCCCATTTTGACCAATGGGAGCCATGGGTTCCCCCCCAGGTATTCGGTCAACGTGTTCCACCCTACTCTCTCTCACCCTCCTGTCTCACCCTCCTGTCTGAGCCTCCTGTCTCACCTCAACTCTCTTAACTATCTCACTCCCTCCTCTGTTCCACCTCCTCCCTCACCTTCCTCCCTCACTCTCCCCTCTCACCCTACTGTCTCACCCTCATTGTCTCCTCTCATCGCTACACTCTATCACCCTACTCTCTCCCACCCTACTGTCTCCCACTCTCTCCCACCCTACTGTCTCCCACCCTCCTCCCTCACTCTCCCGTCTCACCCTCTCTCACCCTCCCTGTGTCTCCCCCCTCCCCCAGGTATTCGGTCAACGTGTTCCAGCCTCCCTTCCAGTCGGGCCGGGGGTCTCCAGAGCCCACCCAGCCCCCCCGGGCCCCGGACGCCCCCCCATCGGGTCGGCCTGACGGGACCCCCCACCACGAGGAGGAGGAGGAGGCCGCGAGCGGGGGGGAGAAGGAGTCGGGCCACGCCTCCTCCTCCTCTTCCTCGCTGCTCCCCGGGGAGTCATGTGACTCCCTCTCCTCCTCCTCCCTGAGCCGGACCGCTGACTCCGGCTTCTCGGAGCCCCCCTCCCAGGCCTCCTCCTGCGGGGGGCCCGCGGACCCCCAGGCTGAGAAGGAGACGTCGTGTGAGAAGGTCATGCGGCCAGAAGGTGAGGTCACCCCCCCACCCCCCTCTCCCTAGAGCCCACCTGGTGACCCCCATGCTGAAACCACGACCCTTGTGTACACCCCAAAACACACACGCATACACCCCAACACACGCATACACCCCAACACACGTATACACCCCAACACACACACGCATACACCCCAACACACACACCCATACACCTCAACACACACACGGACACACCCCAACACACACATATGTGTGTCGTAGTATTGGGGTGGGGGGGGGTGTATCGTAGTGTTGGGGTGTGTGTGTGTGTGCATCCCCACTCATGCTCAGAGCATGGGGGGGGGGGGGCGTTGGGGTCCCGGCGGGGGTCCCGGTCAGCAGCCCTAACGTTGTGCCCCTCCCCAGCCGTGGTGACGGGGTACCAGCAGCCCAGCGGAGCCGCCCCGGGACACGCCTGCCAGTTCTACATCTCCCTGCTGGACGCCAACCACAAGGAGCAGCGATTGGACGAGAACGGTGAGGACCTGATCCCCTTCTCGTCCAACTCAGAGCCCGTCTAGAGGCCAGGGCGTCGGACGCCCAGCCTGAAGGGTTCCGGGTTGGATCCCACAACGTCCACAGACTGCCTTTAGGCCTCCTTGAGCAAGAGGCCAGGTGCAAGATGGTCAAAGTCATGTTTCTGTACAATATTAGTTTTACTCAACCAGAACTAAACCAGCCGCTCTGGTTCAAGATGCACCAGGTGCAAGATGGACTTGTTCTGGTCCTGCCCCTGACTGGATCTGGTTCGGGCTCTGGCTCTTGTTTCTGGTTCCTGTTCTGGTTCTGGTCCTGACCCTGGCTCTGGGTCCTGTTCTGGTCCTTGCTCTGGTTCCTGTTCCGGTTCTGGTTCTGGTTCCTGTTCTGGGTCCTGTTCTGGTTCCTGTTCCGGTTCTGGTTCTGGTTCCTGTTCTGGTTCTGGTTCCTGTTCTGGTCCTGACTCTGGTTCTGCTTCCTACTCCTACTGGTTCTGGACCTGGTTCCGGTTCTGGTTCCTGTTCTGGTTTGGGTTCTGGTCCTGACTCTGGTTCTGCTTCCTACTCTGGTTCCTGTTCTGGTTCTGGTTCTGGTTCCTGTTCTGGTTCCTGTTCTGGTTTGGGTTCTGGTCCTGACTCTGGTTCTGCTTCCTACTCTGGTTCTGGATCTGGTTCTTGTTCTGCTCTGGTCCTGAGTCTGACTCTGACCCTGACCCCGTCTCCGCCCCCCCCCCCCCTGCCCCCCCAGAGGACCTGCTGTCGGAGCTGCAGGACGACTGCACCCTGGAGCTGGTGTGGAGGAACAACGAGCGCCTGAAGGAGTACGTGCTGGTGCGCTCCAAGGACCTGGAGTTCCAGGAGGACCCGGGCTCCCTGAGCGAGACGTCCCGCGCCGGGCACTTCACCCTGGAGCAGTGCCTGAAGCTCTTCACCAAGCCGGAGGTCCTGGCCCCGGAGGAGGCCTGGTGAGGACCCCCAACGCAGAGCTTCAGGGGGGTCACAGGAACAGAGAGCCTTCATCGTGGTGGCTTCATACCAATCAATACACTTTAGGTTCCATTCCCTGATTGATAGAACTGTCTGCACTATAATAATAATAATAATGCATTTTAAGTTCCATTCCCTGATTGATAGTACTGTCTGCAATATTATAATAATAATAATAATAATAATAATAATAATAATAATAATAATAATAATAATAATAATGCATTTTAGGTTCCATTCCCTGATTGATAGTACTGTCTGCAATATTATAATAATAATAATAATAATAATACATTTTAGGTTCCGTTCCCTGATTGATAGTACTGTCTGTGCTATATTAATAATAATAATAATACATTTTATCTATAACACTATATATATCCACTCAATGACCTCAAAGTGCTACAATGTACATTAAAAGATAAATACATAAACATAAAGACTAACTAGATTAAAAAGAAAAATAACAGAGAAAAAAGAATTAGCGAAAGGCTTTTTTAAAGAGATGGTTTTTAGGCCTCTTTTAAAAGAATCCACAGGGTTCATATCCTCTATATTGACGGGATGTTCAGCTGATGGTTTCTGTAGACTTTATGTAAGTTTCTGGCATAAATAACCATTTAGGGCTTAACATTGTGTGTGTGTGTGTGTGTGTGTGTGTGTGTGTGTGTGTGTGTGTGTGTGTGTGTGTGTGTGTGTGTGTGTGTGTGTGTGTGTGTGTGTGTGTGTGGTGTGTGTGTGTGTGTGTGTGTGTGTGTGGGTGTGTGTGTGTTGTCACCTCACCAGGTACTGCCCAAAGTGCCAGCAGCACCGCGAGGCGTCCAAGCAGCTGTTGCTATGGCGACTGCCCAACGTACTCATCATCCAGCTGAAGCGCTTCTCCTTCCGGAGCTTCATCTGGAGGGACAAGATCAACGACATGGTGGACTTCCCCGTCAGGTGCGGTCGCGCACCGTGACATGTTATTATGACGCTTTAACACGCGTAAGAGTCCTCAACAGCAGAGGTTGGTTCTCTGCCTCCCCCTGGAAACAGGCAGGGTGGAGGTGATGAGGGTTGCCTTTAGCGCCATCTGGTGGATTCTTAAGGTACTCCTACAGCAGAATAGCAACTGCTAAGGCAAAAATGTAACTAGGATACATTCTGAGACGAGGGAGACGCAGTATGACTTATTCAACAAAGGCTCTGATTCCCAGTGCAGCGGCTCTGACCTCTGTAGGTGGCGCTAGGAACCATCGTTCTTTAGGGTCCCCTCTCCGGGTCATGACCTGTCCCTCTCCGCCCGCTCCCCCCAGGAACCTGGACCTGAGCGGTTCTGCATCGGGCAGTAGAGGACGAGCTGCAGCAGCCCCCGGTGTAACGACCTGTACGCCGTCATCCAACCACTACGGGGCATGATTCGGGGGCCACTACACGGCCTACGCCCGCTGCCCAGCGACAACAACAGCCAGCGCAGCGACGTGGGTCAGTACTAGCGCCTCACGGTGTCCTGATGGAGCCCCCTGGGTTAGGACTGAGCACCCCTGATACCACGGCCTGTATCTCAACGAGTCGCATCTCCTCCCCCCTCTCACTCTCTCTCTCTCCCTCCCCCAACCCCTCCACCCTCCCTCCCTCCCTCTCTCCTTCCCTCTCTCTCTCTCGCGCTCTCACTTCCTCCTCTCCATCTCCCCCGCATCCCTTCCCCTTCCTCTCTACCTCCCTTGACTCTCCCTCTCTGCCTCCCCGCTCTCTTGCTGTCCTCTCTCTCCATCTTCTCCTCCCTTCCCTCCTCCTCTCTCCTCTCTCCTCGCTCTCCTCTCCCTCCTGTCTCCTCTCCCCTCCTGTCTCCCCCTCCCTCCTCCTCTCGTCTTCCCTCCTCCCTCCTCTCCTGTCCTCTGTCCTCCCTCCCTCCTCCCTCCCGTCTCCTCCCGCCCTCCTCTTCCCTCCCCTCCTCTTCCCTCCCCTCCTCTCTCCTCCCTCCCCTCCTCTCCTCTGTCCTCCCTCCCCTCCTCTGTCCTCGCCTCCTCCCCTCCTCTTTTCTCCCTCCCTCCCTCCTCTCCTCTGTCCTCATTCCTCCCCTCCTCCCCTCCCTCCAGGCTGGCGTCTGTTTGACGACAGCACCGTCACCATGGTGGAGGAGAGTCAGGTGGTGACGCGCTACGCCTACGTACTGTTCTACCGCCGCCGCAACTCCCCGGTGGAGAGGCCCCCGCGCTTCCTTGGGCCGCTGGGGGACGAGGCCCCCGGCGCTACTGGGGGAGCCGTCAGCCAGGTGGGGGCGCCACACTCACACACAGACGCACACACACCTAGACACACACGCCTAGACACACGCATGTACACACATACACATGTACACACACACACACACACTGACGCATGCACATTGAAACACAGATGCTCACATGAAGCTAGATGCACACACAAACAAACACACACGCGAACATGGACAACACAAGAACAACACAAGAACAAGGAAAGACAGACACACACACACACACACACACACACACACACACACACACACACACACACACACACACACACACACACACACACACACACACACACACACACACACACACACACACACACACAAAGTCACAGGTTGCAATGTGTGAACAGAGGGCCAAAGGCAGAAGCCTTCCCCGATCAAACTTCCACTTGGTTTTGTATTGTTGTACGATTTTAGTATGTTACTGAGTATGTATGGTACTCCTGGCTGGAGAGTCTCTTTCTGAACCCGGTTCACTGTTGGTCACTACTGTGTGTGTGTGCGTGTGTGTGTGTGTGTGTATTTGTTCGTACACACTGTCAACAGAAGGGGGTGCTATAGTGAGGATGTCTACCTCAACACCACCCCGTGTTCCTTGGGGTCAGGCAGGGGTCACACGTTGCTGGTGTGACCAGCAACGTGTTTCAGACGTTTCAGAGCCCGTCCGTTACCTCACTGTAAACTCTGGCAGTCAGAGTGTGAGCTCTCCCCAGCAGGGGCTCTGAGGCCCGGAAGTTGAGGAGGACAGGAGCTGATCACTGATGGAGTCAGATATTCAGATCAGTAGACGGGGGGGGGGGGGGGACGTAGAGGTGCAGGAACCCACGGGAGAGAGAGCTAGTGGAGCGTGGTGCTGCGACATGTACTTAACATGCGCTAATTAATCAGTGTAGCCTTCTGTCATGTTCCCTGCTGCGACACGGTGTCATGCACCACACACACGTGATTCATGCAGAGTACAGTGGGGTCCGACGGCTAGGCTAGTACTATCATATCTAGCCTGTGCTGAGCGCGTGTTGGGCAGCGTGTTTGCGTGACGTGGGCTTGCGGGGAGCGTGTTTTTAGCATGTGGTTAGCCTGTTTTTAGCATGCTGCGAGCGTGTGGTTAGCTTTGGGTGAGCGTGTTAGGGTTAGCGTTAGCCTGTTGTTAGCGTGCTGTTGTTAGCGTTGGGTGAGAGTGTTAGGGTTAGCGTTAGCCTGTTTTTAGCGTGTTGTTAGTGTTGGGTGAGCGTGTTAGGGTTAGCGTTAGCCTGTCTTTAGCGTGTTGTTAGCGTTGGCTGAGCGTGTTAGGGTTAGCGTTAGCCTGTTGTTAGCGTGTTGCCGCCGCCACCCGTTCCCAGACCGCTGACGCAGGTTTCCAACCGCAGGCCTCACTAATATGGCAGGAACTGGAGGAAGAGGAGGAGGAGGAGGAGGAAGGGCCCCGCGGCGTGCGGCGGAGAGCGGCGGCGGCGGCCCCCCGAGAGGGCGGCGGCGAGGGGCGGGCGGGGCGATGGCGCCGGGCGCGCGCGGCCGTGGCGCCGCCCCCGGAGGACGACTGGGTCCAGTACCTGGTGCTGGGGACGCTGGTGGCCCTGCTGGCCCTGCTGCTCAACCTGGCCTACCCCCTGGTGTTCCGCACCCCCCGGGCCTGAGCCCCGCACCCCCCACACACCGACCCACCCAACCACCCACCCCCGTCACCCCAACCTCAGAGACCGAGGTCGAAGGTCGTCGGCGACAAAGGCCTGAAACGACCGCGGAGCTGGCCGGCTTTGGACTTTATAAATCCATCAGTGACTGTCCGGTCGGAGGCCAACAGATATTAACTTGATTAGCATTTACCCTGCGCTTCCTTCAACACATCAGCAGCTTCTAGAGGCAACAGCCATGTTGCATGAACCAGAAGAATCTGGGCCTAAGGCTGCACAGCAGGGAACCGGGTTCTCCTAGGTTCTTGGTTCTCCTCGGTACTGGGTTTCTCCTGCCCTGGTCTGCGTAGCATCAGGCGCCTACTGGAGGCTCTCTGCAGACCACTGAGTAACCGTTAGCCTCTGAGCTCATAGGGCGTCTGGGCTCCAAACCTCAGCCCTGATTGGCTGCAGGGGACATGTCGGATGTAGTGACATGTCGTCGTCCGCTAAGGGGGGGACGGAGGGTCGGGGCGCAGGAAGGGAAATACTCGTGTGGAAGATTTTTATGAAGGGTAGCTTCAAGCCGCTGTCAGGGAGTTGGTCTGCATGCGTAGCTGCTGCTGCTTCACTTTGGCTGCTGCCCTGCTCTCAGGGAACACCGCAACACTAATGCAAGATGGATGAAAAGTGTGTGTGTGCGTGTGTGTTTGCTTGGGCTGCGTCTCCTAGTGCAGGATATAACTGAGGCGCTCCAAACTCTGTTTTTTTCTCCTTTTTGTTTGTGTTGAAGTTTTCGTTGTCCTCCTTTTTTTTTTTCTTAATATTTGAGTCGTATTTAAATGGGTTTCCGGAGTAGGCTGACATTATTATTTTCCATTTTTACTGTGTGTGACTGTTTCAAGCCATAGCCATGTTCAACATTGAAAATGTCAAGTCTAACCGGAATGTAACCGGACAGTTGTGTTCAAGAGAATGTTTAATAATCAATGCAATGTGCTGCCGTTTGGACAGGAAGTGATGTAATGGAGCTCTAAATGTACCGGGACGCGAAGGGCTTGTTCGGAACGAACTCTGAAAACGACTGGAAGCTCGGGCACTAAACACGATGCGTCCGCACACTGTCCTAAGAACCTCCTGTTTAGACCAACACAGAATCACATCAGTCTCCTAGAAGCTTCTTCCTGTGGTCTCTCCACCCAGTGGACCCCCTGGGGGTCCTGGGGGGAGGACAGACCGGTCTCAGGGACCTCCCAGCGCTCTGCTCTATTTAGATCACTTCTCCAGTTAAATACTGTTATGTGCTGCTGTTGTGTGTGTATCTGAACCCTGAATGAAGGCCTGACGTCCAGTACTTTAATGCTTTGATTTTATTCCAATGACATGTTTCTATTTTCTTGTTATGTTTGATTCAGTAGTTCCTTTTCTGTTAATGTTTGAGGTTTTTAGAAAACGGAAGTGTGTGTGTGTGTGTGTGTGTGTGTGTGTGTGTGTGTGTGTGTGTGTGTGTGTGTGTGTGTGTGTGTGTGTGTGTGTGTGTGTGTGTGTGTGTGTGTGTGTGTGTGTGTTAGGGCTGGGCGATTAATCGAATTTTGATCGCGATTTCGATTTTAGCGTCAAACGATCACAAAATGAACATCAAGTTTTTTGAGGTTTTTTTAATGTTTTATAGAAGGGGCAGAACAGCTGGATATATATCTATTATTTTAGATTGGAACATTTTCTTTTTTGACCATTTTATGTATTTTTTTAAGGCAAAATTTCAAAGATCTGTGTTACAAGGTTTTTTTTTGGGAGAGACATGCTGAATAAATACAACATGTTTTCAAACTCGAAAATAATCGTTTGAAAAATCGTGGTTTCAATATTGACCAAAATAATCGTGATTATGATTTGTCCCATAATCGAGCTGTGTGTGTGTGTGTGTGTGTGTGTGTGTGTGTGTGTGTGTGTGTGTGTGTGTGTGTGTGTGTGTGTGTGTGTGTGTGTGTGTGTGTGTGTGTGTGTGTGTGTGTGTGTGTGTGTGTGTGTGTGTCCAATGACTTTGGGGTCCATTTTAGGAATTACATTTATTTGTTGTGGAAGAGGGGCTAAATGTGTGCTCTGAATAACAATGTCTTGTTTTCCGTCTTCAAACGGCCCGAATGGTGGCAATAATGTTTCCATCCTTCTGGCGGTGAACTGTAACCAAGCCTTCATCCTGCTGCACACAAATTACACAATAAATCATACAACCTTGTTTTATTTTCTGTCCGTTTTGTCTGAATATCTCATGTCTTTGCTACAAAGTTGTTGAACTGTGTGTCACTGATTGGCTATCAGTGGGCTTGTGTTTACTGTTTTTACCGTGTGTCATGAGTTCTGATTGGCTTGGTTCCTTTGTTTATCAGTCCACTCCTCTCACCATGTCTCATGCATTCTGATTGGCTAGCCAGACTCGTGCTGATTGGCTCCTCTGGTTTGTCTTGCAGGGCTCCAGCCAGGCGATGTTCGGGGCAGACCTGGACTCGGACGGACCCCCCACGCTGCCCACCGAGGTGACCTCTGACCTCTACAGCCATGCCGGAGACTGCTCAGGGTCGTCCTACAGCAACATGGAGGAGGTGGACTAGCGCCTAGCAACACCCCCTAGCAACCGTCTCCCCATCGCCCCCCCCTGGCCTTATAAGGACTTCTCCTTGGTGCTGATAATTCCACACGCGTCCGACCGCGAAGTCGGACCCCAACACCAGGTTCCCATAGGATGTGTATTACTATTTATATATGTGTGTGTATAACGGTTGATTAATGCAGACTGCCCACGCAGTTCTCTTGGTTAAGTTTCATTCTCTTTTTAAGCAGCTTTAGTCGACGCTCTCGCTGCAGGGTATCACGCGGTCTAATGTAACGCCGCTTAGTCCGGGCTTTTCGGTCCCTCCCTCCCCCCCCTCCCCCACGCACCTTCTCTCAATGGCCCCCCTGTACTCTTGACATGCCCCTGGATCATCTTTCTCAGACACACAGGCAGACAGACACCACCGCTATCGTGTAGATAACACCATCAGGATGCTTCATTATCTTGGAAACCGCTATTATTCCCATCTAGCCGATACCGACGAAGGCCAACCAGGACTGTTCCTCTCTTTGTTTCCTGTTTTTTTTTTTTTTTTCGTTTCTCTGATCTGTCGTGCTTGTTGAGTCATTTTGTTACCGCGGTAACGACGTAGCAGTTGATGTACATACGTGTGATGGGTGCTAGCCTTTATAACCCCGAAGCGCAAAAAAGCTTCTTCTTTGTTTACCTGGTTTCTGCTTTTTTGTTTTTGTACAAAAAAAAATCCAGTTAATCCGACCGTTGGTTGCTTGAGTTCTTGTGTTGTTGTTCTTTTTTGTATATTACCCATCGTCGTTGCGCCCTGTGTTTACTGGAAGACTGATTTTAACCATGTGGACATGTGCATGACTGCATGTTCATACCAGCAGCGGCTCCCTGGGGCTCTGGGGCCTGTGTTGTAGGACCCCCGGCCCTGTCGCCATGCCCGTTTAGGAGGGGGGGGGGGGGGGGCTGGTGGAGACTGCTGCTGTGTATATTGAAATAGATGGTTAATATAAATAAACTTCTTTTCTAAAAACTAAGCGGAACAGAATGTGGTCTGTGGTTATTTTTTAGTTCTCGATGATATAATATGTTGTGATCACAATTACCATGAAATTGTTTAGTTGGAAGTATTTTTGTATTGCTGTCTTTAAATGATAGACCAACCCGCTACATACTATATAAGATATGTAATGTAAATGTAACGCTATCAAACACTATACAAATATAGGGAAGCTCTCATGGTAACTAGTGTGTGGGTTTAGTGGCGTATTTGGTGGGTGAGGCCTGGGACGATAACAAATTTTGCTGGACGATATATTGTCCCACAAATAATTGACGATAAACGATATTATTGTCGACATTATCGAAACCAAAATAACCACTTATGTAATGTTAATATATCATAATAATGCAAGTACACCCTTTCAAATGCAACAATTAAACCTTTATTTCACATTGGAACTTTTAAATATCCTCAATAAATAAAACAAACAAAAAACTATAAAAATAAAATAAAAAAAGGACTCTCAGTCTCTGTTAGCAAAAATTCACCAAAAACAAAAAAATAGACCCTGTCTCTCCAAAACAATAAATAAAATTGCCTATCCAGTCTCAACAAACAAACCTGCACTTCAATAATAATAATAATAATAATAACAGAGTTGTAACTTGTACATTCCTTATCCTTCCTTCCTTTCCTTGCCTTAACATGTAACACTGCAAATCCAGTTAAAAAGAGGTAGAGGTAAACAACATAAACACTTCCATATTTAGATGTCTTAAAAGGACCATATGCAAATCTGTAGCTACTTTAGTTTGGCAGATTCCGAGCAAGGAACACCAACATGTTGACCTTGTGTGGCTTAAGGCAGGATCTCTCTGGAGTAGCAATGTTGCCAGTCCACTTGACATCGGGTAGGTGCATGACAGTGGTACCGTTAAACTTCTATCACCTAATTTCAAACAAAACTCTTGCTCAGCAACGATGGGAAATACAAATGTATTATTTAAACCAGTATGAATATTACCGTAGGCCTACACGTTTACCAGGCAATCGAATAACACACACACACGCGCGCGCACGCAAGCACGCACGCACACGCACGCGAGCGGGAATCGGGGAGAATTGGGAGAATTCCCTGTGGGCCCGCCGTTAACGCGTCAACGGCGCAACCAATTCGATTTTGTCTATAGGGGACAACTGAGCGCCCCCTCCCGAAGTGGTACAGCCCAGGTCGGCCTTGAACTGCGATTGGTCAGAAAGACGTAACAGCTAATGACAACATTGAACTCTCATGCAGGTTATAACAGTGACCCACTGTTGCGGTGTCCAACACGCATAAAATCAGCAGCCTTTGGACAACAACCCACCATAACGACAGACGACAGGGTTTTTGGGGAAAACAAAGTTTTATGGTTGACATTGACAATGATCGTGAGGTCAGTCCGACATGACGATTGGTCTTTCTTTTACTTCTCAAACTACGTTACAATTGAATGTTCATCAGCCCGATTTTCAAATATTCTCGGAGGAGAAACCCTCCCGAACACCCGTTTTAAAAGCTCTCTAACTTCTGGGCTACAGCCCCGAATGTTTTCAATTGCTAGCGACGCTCCTCTTGTCATCCAGCGTGTTTGGAGGCGAGAGACGAGGAAAACCTTTTACAGTCTATGAGGAAAACAAATACACGCATGCACATAGCGATTTATCGAGGCCGTAAAAGTGACCGACTTCATTTTTATTTATCGTGCGATTAATTGATTTATCGATTATCGTCCCAGGCCTGGTCTTCACCACTGAAAGGGTTTTGGAAATCCCCCTTGAGCAGCTGCTTTGGGGGTAAGTGACATGCTTTTCCTCCCCCTCGTTTGAGGGCACTCGGGGTGAGGGACCTAGGTGGTGAGATGGTGTCTGTAAATCCCTTTCCCCCTAACTCTTGAGGAGCTATACATTTCATATGGACGTGACCGGAGCGTCAGTAGGTCCTCCAGTGACGCTAGAGGGCGCTGTTTTATAACTTCCGATGAGGAAGTAAAGGTAATGAGGAAGTAAACAACACGGGCATCTGCATAGACATATATACATAGACGCCGCATTGACTGCTGCCGCCCACTAGAGCGACGTGCCTACAGGGCGGCCATCTTGGAACAGACCATTCGCTCCTACAGTGCATTACGTCTATGGAGAAATGATGTGTCTACACAATAAAAATGATCATAAATCGCTCATTTGTCAAGCTATTTTCACGGGGTGTGTTTGTCAAACATCAGACCAGATAGACAGACAGACAGACATAAATAGAACAAAAATAACCCAAAAAACGTTCAGGTGTGTTCAGGTCTTTATTGCTTGAAGGCTATTACATTTGAGTATCTTCTTTGTCTTCTTCTTATTATAATTATTATTGTTGTTATTATTATTATCATCATTATTTTATATTAAATTATTACTGTTATTTTTTATTATTGTTATGCCAATCATTATATTATTATTATTATTATCACCCATCATTAATATTATTGTTATTATTTAATAATATTATATTATTGTTATTATTATAATTACATCACTATCATCATCATTATTATTATTATTGAAGACATAGGATCTGCTGTCTACCCTTTGTGAAAAGCAGACCGTCAGAACAGCTTGCAGGAGCTTACAGGACTCATCACGTTCTGTTCCATTTTTTTGAGTGGCTCCCCTGAGGATGCAGACTTTTGGCGCTTTTCCACTACACTTTTCCAGCACGACTCGCCTCGCCTCGGCTCGCCTCGACTCGGCCACGTTCCTTTTCCATTACAAAAAGTACCTACTCAACGTGGGCGGGGTCGTCATAGCACGGCGGTGCGAAACTGCGTGACGTCGTTCTATGCGCGACACAAACACAAACACAAACAATGGAGGACATGGAGGCAGTGGTGTACTTGCTGCTCGTTCTGTGGCTTTTTGTCACAAACAAAGCAAAAGAAGATAGTCAGAAAAGGCTGCAGGCGGCGAGACAAAACACAACAGAAAAGTACAGGAGAGTTTTGGAAGCCGTGCGGTACAGCAGTAATGAAGCCGAAGATGAGACGAGTGACGACACTCTCTGACCAATCAGCGGCCAGCAGTGTGTCGACGTCACATTTTAGTACCGGCTTGACTCGCTTGGAACCTCACCAAAGCAGGTACTAAAATAGTACCTGGTACCAGGTACTTTCCCTAGTGGAAACGCAAAAAGAGGCGAGGCGAGGCGAGGCGAGGCGAGGGCGAGGCGAGGCGAGGCGAGGGCGGGGCGAGGCGAGGCGAGGGCGAGGCGAGGCGAGGCGTGCTGGAAAGGTGTAGTGGAAAAGTGCCATTTGTTGCATACTGCAGGACACAGAGGAAAACTTTGTTCCTCGTGGCTGTCCAGCTCCTAAACTCCCACCACCCTCTGATCAGTTTTATCATCTCTATGAATAAAGTGATTTGATTGATTCCAAATATTCAAACTAAACAGGCACTTTGAATTATCAGAGGGTTAAGTAGTAAAACTTGAAAATATTCAAGGAAAGAACAAGAACATTCCAGTAACACACCCCTCCAAACAAACTAGGGGCGCCGCTTCTTAAACGTTTTTTTTTTTTTTTTACAGAGATAGTTTATAGATTCATAACACCGCATTTAGACCAACATTTTTGTCTCAGATTAGTTATTTCACCAGTATGTGTAATACGCGGGATGATGTAGAGAGAACTGGTTAACCAAAGGCCTTCTCTGATAGAACCTGCATTCGAAGCTGAAAGGTTCCGTCCTGTCAGGGTTTATTTCACTGTATAACAACCTGCAGTACTCACACTATGTTATACCTTACTTAGCCTACATCTTACCTGTGAAAAGTGATCCCACGAGACCTGGTTTGTATGTTCCGCTCATTACAGCATCCATAGGCGGCACAATAGTCCGGCATCTTTTGACAGCATGTTCGCGCTCATTTACAGGCATCCATAGGCGGCACAATAGTCCGGCATCTTTTGACAGCAGCTTGTCTGCTGATAAACATTAAGTACGTTAAAAATTCGTTATTTTGGGGTAGAAAAACCAGCATTTTTAAAATATCCAACCACGCTGTATCATAGCTACTTGTTATGACGGTTTTTAACGAACCAAACCGTTTGAAACAATCGGTTGAAAATCGGTCAAAAATTCAGAGAATAATTCTATTTTGAGATTGAGGAGTACCTGTTTCCCTCGTAGATGTTCATGTGCCGCTGCCTCTGTTGGTCCTGTTCCAAGATGGCCGCCCTGTCGGCACGTCGCTCCACAGTCGATGCGGCGTCTATGTATATATGTCTATGGGCATCTGACCCAACGAGAAGCCGGTCGTCAGCATGTCGCCGTCCTGAGCTTCGTTAAGTCGCTTCTCAATCACCTCAGTGTCATTCGTTACTGTGATGGCGGACTCCCAAAAGACTCGAGTTCGAGAACCCGATGAAGCCCTTGAAGTGACCCAGAACGGGTTCGGGTCCGAGGACAGACCCGACCCTCCAGGACCGGCCCCGGGTCCGAGGAGGAAGCTGATCCTCCACATCGACCTGAACAACACCATCCTGGTGTCGGACGCCGTGACGGGCCAGGGGACCCTGGCGGCCCTGGAAGGCTTCCTGTCCACTGTCACGTGGGGGAAGATGAACCAGAAAGGTATCATAACGTTACACCGCGTGATGGGTGGTCGTCATGTGATCAGGGGTGTGTCCAGATGTGGCACCTGCCACCCCGAATTTTATATTTGCTTTCTAAACGTTTTTAACAATCTTATAGGACTAAGTAAGTAAGTAAGTTTTTAATAGTGTATTACAGTAAATATTCATTAAGTTATAGATAAACATTAGATTAAGATTGATCGAGTAAGCTCCATATCATATCTGTAGGCACACTTTGGGAGATGTGATCCCCTGAGCCCAGTTTTTCAAACGTAATCCAGGGGGATTTCGGATCACGGATTGGATCAAATCTTGGAAATGGGTTTTTGAAATCAATAGAGGGATTCCGAACTAAGATCCGATCATGTAATCAGGGTTTTCAAACTTTTAACTCGGTTTGGGATCTATTTGATCCAAAAATTCAGGATTATCCTGATCCCATCTGAAATTTGGCATAAAACAAGATGGATCAGGTGAACCTGGATACTAAAACATGGGATTCGAATATTCGGATTAATTTGCTCCAGATTACATTTTTTGAAAAACTGGCCGCAGGGAATTGAACCCTCGCCTCACAACAGGTTTATAGGAAACGTTGTGTCGTCTGTCGGCAGGGAAGTGGGAGTGGCTTAGCGACGCGGCGTCCCTGACCCCGCCCTGCGAGGGCGCGATCAGCTACTTCTCCCAGTTCGGCCGCCTCCCGGGGTTCACGTCCGGCCCCGGGCACCGTTTCCGGGGAATCCTCGACGAGCACCTGGATTTACTGCGCTGGCCCGAGGGCGTCACGGTAACCACACCCTCAACCAGAGCAGGACGTCTGTCATCATATTGCATTGGTTTCACTGCTACATTAGTGCATATATGATCACATGCATTAATGCACTGCACATTCATGTACTTAATCATATATTCATGTATTTAGCCAGTACTTTAATTTATCTAATGATATAGTAAGGTATTTAAAAATACATTTTATTTATAATAATAGTGTACTAAATCATGCATTCATGTATTTAAGCACTATTAAATCATACATTAAGGATGTCTCAAAGCCTTGGCTCTTACAGGTGTTAAGAGCCTTTAAGAGGCCCAGTCCTCTTAAAGGGGTTATGTAATGCCACCAGGTGTGAGTGGGAGTAGCCAATCGGCCTCACAGGTGGACACGCCCACTTGTGACGTCACTAAACACAGGAAAGGGCACTTCACACAGCTGATCACACTCACAACTGGTGGCATAACATCACCCCTTTTAAATCCCTCTCTTAAAGGGGACATATTATGAAAACGCTTTTCCTGTCTGTTTCGACACCCCCTCCTACGTAGGAAGGGGGCACATGTGAATATTACCTCCCACTTCCCAGTCCCCTCCAATCAGAGCATCGCTAAGAGGAGGTAAGAGTTCCCCCCCCCCCCCCCCCCTACGAGTCTTTACTTGTTGTTGAAGTACCAGAGACGTCAGACGCATTCTTTATGATTCATAATACGGTTCAGGGATCTGGTAAGGATGCCCACTGGGCGCCTCCCTTAGGAGGTGTTCCAGGCACGACCAGTGGGGAGGAGACCTCGGGGAAGACCCAGGACTAGGTGGAGAGATTATATCTCAACACTGGCCTGGGAACGCCTCGGGATCCCCCCGTCAGAGCTGGTCAATGTGGCTCGGGAAAGGGGAGTCTGGGGCCCCCTGCTTGAGCTGCTGCCCCCGCGACCCGACCCCGGATAAGCAGATGACGATGAGATGATGAGAGATATCATCCGAGGCGCACATAGCTTTTGGCTGTGATATTAGATGTATTATATAAATACCCATATATAATATAATATTATATTATATAGATGTAGAGGTTAAGGGCCCCGTTTCCCGAAAGCATCGTTAGCCTAAGTGGATCGATAAGTGCGTCGTACGAGCATCGTACAGTTTTCACACCGTTTCCCGAAAGCATCGTTGGTAACGAACGTCATAAAAACGCTCTCGTAGCCTAACGAGTACTCCAGGGGTACTCGTAGGACGCTATAGAGCATCGTTTAGCCTAACTATAGCCTCAGTGGCGTCACCAGCGGACACATTCCTTAGTATTGAATGCGTTTTTATTAAATACATCCAATACCACGGAATGCCCAGCTTGAGACCATTTCGCAACCAAAAACCAGTGGTTACCGCCGATATATTCGGCCCTACTCAAAGACGACTGATTTAAACAGCAAGATAGATGTTAGAAGTCAACAACAACATAATGTATTGCAGCATTAAAAAATTCCAAAATGCATCGCAATGCGCAACCGAAATGCACCGATCAAAACGCCACGTCACAATTAACATCAAATGATTCCATTGCTCTTGGTGTGGGAGGTCGCTTCGAGCTGCATTTTGCTTGTCTCCCTCAGATTTAATTCAACCATCGTGGGTTAAAATGTCCTCATATTGATCAATGACATAAGACATAGGCTACATGCATCATGCTGAGACCAGCGGGTGTCGGAGAATTTCTGCAGGCGTTTTTTGTTGTGATTGTTTACATTAATGCACTGTAGGCGCTTCGGTGAGGCTGTGAAGTTCACTATTTATTGGACCCTGTCTAGACAGTAACGAAACATCCCTGACCATAGTTAAATCGCGTTTGTAGTTCCACTCAGAGTGAACTCATTTATTGCATGCGGGTGTCTTCATTCTTGAAAAAAATGAAAACATTCGGGAGTATGCAATAATTATTCTAAAGAGGTCAGAGACTCCGTGTGGCACAGCCCCGCCTTCCCCAGTGAACAAACCCCGCGCCGTGACGAACCGGGGGATTTGACCCCTCGGTTTTACAACAGGAAGATAAGGGTGAAATCGCAGGGCGTGCCAAGCTCGCCGACCGAACCGGCTCGGCAGTGTAAAAAAGACCCATAGCCAGGGTTCGAGTAAAGGTGGGAGCCAGCTGAGCTCCCATGGAAGAGTTCTGGCTCCCACCACGAAAGCAGCAAACTCCAAATATCTGTGGGGGTCTCTGAAAAAATACAGCAGCATAATATTGGTAATTATAAATAAAGCTATTTTCCCTTCCACATTGCAGAGTAATATTGACGTTAAGTGGGATAATAGAACGCCGGTCATTATCGGGAAACTATCCCAGACAGGGCGAACCGGACACCGACGGGACACCGGAGGCGCTTCGACCTGAAGGCGGGGCTTATTTTAGATAATGAGCGGCTACTTGCCAAACGAAAAGATAACTTCACAAGGCGTCTTTTACAATTTTTTTTGTTACCGTAGGTAGTGTTGATCAGCAGAGAGAAATAGTTAGCCAAAGACGTTGACGTCGCTTATCAACCGAAGAAGCTGGCGTTGTTGTGAAGGGCCCATGAAGTGAACGGAGCGTTCCACGGCATGGAGAAGAGCCGTGTCATAAAAGCCCATATTTAAGTCCAATACGGAATATGGAACCATAACTCAAACGCCTATAGCCTACTTCACCAAGCATTCATATTATTGCACTCTATTCTTTTCGTAGGCTACTCTGCGGTTGGCCTTGATGGAGAGATATTTGAACCCTTTTTAACCCCATTTTCCTGCGACATTCCTGCGTCTCCCCCTGCGTCATAGCCCGTTTCAGCACCATGTCAGTGGACAGGTTCAATCCTACGAACGTCGTGAGTGCAGCGAATGCGCGTTCATGTTAAGAGGAGTTTCGGGAAACGCTCCAAAGAAATTACCGATGATTCGAAAGATCCTTCGGTAGAATGATCGTACGAGCAAAGATCCATCGTTATCGGGAAACGGGGCCCAGGAGTCCGCAAACGGCAACAATCCCTTCTCCCCCATGCTCATTGGTCAATGGGCAGCTGCTCATTTGCATTAAAGCTACACACACCCGAAACAGCGCATTCTGAATGGACTGAAACAGAGGGCAATAGCAGTAGGCGAGATTATTTTTTCCCTAAAAGCTATTTCCAGCAGACGGCTTCAAAAACATGTTTTCTGGAACTCAAATACTGTGATTGCTTGTTGGGGAAAAAAACAACCTAATATGTCTCCTTTAACACCTGTCCCCAAGACGGGACGGAAAAGTGCATCCGTGTTATCAGTTGTGTTTATGTGTTTTATGTGTTTATGTCTCTTGTGTCGATGGAAGTGAGACGAGGACCACGTGGCGCGAACGCCTGACACGAACACGCACGCTTCTACGCGTCCGAGACCCGACCCACGCCAGACCCGAGTAAACGGCCTGGGACGACAGGTGGTCCGACGGTGCCGTTGTGTGTGTGTGTGTGTGTGGACTAGCAGCTCCTCTCTTCCCCCTGCAGGCAGACAAGGAGCTGTCGGTTAAGGGCGAGGACGGCCGGCTATACCACTGGATCCTGCCCTCCTTCTTCCAGCTGCTCCGGGACCTGGTGTCCCGGGAGGAGGACTTCTGCCTCCTGTTCCGGACCTTCGGCTCCGACCTGCCCCGCGTGCTGAGCGCCGTGTCCCGGACCTGGTCTCCCGAGGAGGACTTCTGCCTCCTGTTCCGGACCTTCGGCTCCGACCTGCCCCGCGTGCTGAGCGCCGTGTCCCGGACCCTCACCCAGGGCGCCCACCCGCTCTTCCCCGACCTGCCCGACCTCAAGGTAGGACCCGAGCAGAGGGTGACCCCTGATCCCCGAGTCTCAGGGAGGAGCGGTTCAGAGCCCACGTGGAGCTCATCACTCTGCTTCTTGGATTTCGTTAATTTGACAAAATGGTGCTGGTGGTTATGGTACATCTGTGTGGGACTGAGGGGGACATCGGGTTATAAAGAGCACGCTCTAAAGATCCTGTTCTAAAGATCAGGCTCTGAAGATTTGGTTCTAGAGGTTGCTAATTCGATCCCTGGCTCGGAGTGTCATGGTTCCCCTGAGCAAGGCAGCTCAACCTCTCTGATCCTTACAGGCCGGCTGTCGCCTGGCATGGTTGACACCGCCATCAGTGTGTGAATGGG
Organism: Melanogrammus aeglefinus; assembly: GCA_900291075.1. Lineage (NCBI taxonomy): Eukaryota > Metazoa > Chordata > Actinopteri > Gadiformes > Gadidae > Melanogrammus > Melanogrammus aeglefinus. The sequence goes on along the minus strand of OLKM01001398.1, from coordinate 71,681 downwards.
TTTGAGTGGCTACTGGTTAGAAAAGCGCTACATAAACGCATTCCTTTTACCATGTCCCGTTCTCAAGACCCCGGTTCTACTGTCCGGTATACTGTTCTACTTCATACCAGGGATTCATCCGTCGCGTGTGTGTCATGGGACCGCGACATTCTTGCCATTTCTCTGTTTCTGGAGGAGGGATTCACACTCACTCTGTTATGTTCCTTGGCAACAAAAGGAGAACTGTGTCTGCAGAGAATACCTCTCTCTCCCCCCTTCCCTCTCCTCTCCTCTCCTCTCCTCCCCCCCTTCCTTCTCCTCTCCCCCTTCCCTCTTCTCTCCTCTCCTCATCTCCCCCGCTCTTTCTCCTGTCATCTCGTCTCTCCTGCCTGGTCCTTTGTTCTCATTGGTCACAGAGACAGGTGCACCATGAGAGGTTAAAAATAGCCTCTGAATATTTTGTGTTTTCCTCCAGGGAGACTTACGGTCGTATGAATTGTGCTCTGTGACAATTCTTGAAGAATTGAACACTGAAGGAATATACAAAGGTGTCATTCTGTATTGCTTCTTGTTTTTTTTTTCCATTCTTTCATTTTTCCCCTCTGGTCCTTCTCTTCTCCCTTCTGTCTCCCCTCCTCCTCTCCCTTTCAACCTGTCCCTCTCCTCCTCCTCCTCCTCCTCCTCCTCCTCCTCCTCCTCCTCCTCCTCCTCCTCCTCCTCCCCAGCTGAGTGTGAACCAGACCCCAGGGACGATCCGGTGCAGTAAGAGAGAGGTGGTCTTGACGCGAGGCAAGGACAAGGTGTCCTCGCTGAATGGACCCAGGGACCTGTACCAGTACCTGGGGGCTGGGAGCGGACTGGGGGGCTTCCAGGATAACTTTGTCTGGTGCGTAGACTCCCCTTAGACTCCCTTCATAAAGACAGGTCTGTAGACACACCTTAGACTAGCTGTCTGTGGTTGAACTGAGCCATCGTTGATCTGTAAAGTATAACTGATGTTTGAAATGTTAATGAACTATAACCCTTCTCTCTCTCTTCTCCCCTCCTGTCCTCTTATCTCCTCTCCGTCTCTCTTCCTCCCACCTCCTCTCATATCCTCCACGCTTCTCTCCCTATCTCTCTCCCTCCCCCCCCTCCTCCTCCTCCTCCCCCCAGGTGGTCCAAGCACTCGTGCTCCCTGCTGGGGGGGAAGCCCCTCTGGGTGGACCCCTTCGACCCGACCGTCCAGCACATCTTCTTCGATGACAACATCCGGCAAAACGACAAGGAAACCATCGTTCACCCCATGGTACGCACCGTGGCGTGTGGCATGTAGCATGTAGCACCATCGCTGTAGCATGTAGCACCTTCGCTGTAGCATGTAGCATGTAGCTCCTTCGCCGTAGCATGTAGCATGTAGCTCCTTTGCCTTAGCATGTAGCATTTAGCTCCTTCAAGGTAGCATGTAGCAAGCATAGCTCCTTCCCTGTAGCATGTAGCTCCTTCATCCATAGCATGTAGCATATAGCTCCTTCTCCGTAGCCTGTAGTTCCTTCACCATAGCATGTAGCATGTAGCTCCTTCCCCGTAGCATGTAGCATGTAGCTCCTTCCCCGTAGCATGTAGCTCCTTCATCATGGCATGTAGCACGTAGCTCCTTCACGATAATATGTAGCTCCTTCCCTGCAGCAACGACATGCGTTGTTGAGGAGCTACCTGCTACATGCTACATGCTATTAACTGGAATCCACCTGAAGTCTCTCCAGGTGTAAAGGTTTGCTCGCTCACCGACTGCGTGTCTTCTCCCGCGGCTCCCCAGGTGTTCCTGGAGCGCGGCGGGGAGGCGGTGCGCACAGCCTCCACCTGCGAGCTCTACGACGTGTGCCTGGTGCAGAACGACCTGCTGAAGGCCATCTCCGACCCGGGCTACTTCAGCCAGCGCATCGCCATCTGCCAGGAGAACTACGAGAAGAACGTCCAGCAGGGGGCGACCTCCTAGAGCACGGCCGCTCCCCCGGGACAGAGAAGCACCGAGGAACAGAGAGGAACACGTCCTGCTTGTGGTTCAGACTCGGGGGGAGAGCAGGGGCTCATAGCCACGTGGAGGAGCGAGACGTTTAGGAGAGCCAAGCTTCTGTTTCTGCCAAAAAATGCCAAATATAGGACGTTTAGTTGAAGTTTTGTTTTTAGTGAAGAGGAGAGGAATTATGACGGTTTGAGTATCGTTGAGGGATCGTTTTAGGGTTAGAGAGAGCAGAGCATACGGGGTTTCCTTCTGTTGCTCCTGAAACAGTGTTTACCTGTACAAATATCTGAGCATCCTAAACACACAGTATTCTCCTGGACCCTGTTACGTTAGGGTTGTGTGCGTAGAAGTGTATCGGTCATCAAAACAGGGAAGATTCCCGGCGACACCTCCATATCTGATCCTATAGATATTTAATTTTATTACAGTATATTTGATACTTGAGTGGGACTGCTTGACTTGTGTGTTGTGGGCTTTACGTTCAAAAACGTCACTGAAGAACGTGTGTTCTAAAGACGTTACTGTGAATGCTCAGGTGTTACTATGCGACCTCGGAGAAGGTGGCTGGAGTTACTTTGAGCGTTCAAACTGTTTTGGTCTCTGTTTCCGTTTTCGGAACAGTCCTTGGAAGTGTATAGGTGAGTCGCGTTAGACTGCTGCTTTGCACTCACTACGTCATCGTCTAGCAGTGGAGGGGTTGTTGGTTCGATGTTTACCAGTGGTCAGGAGCTCCCGTCACCTGATTGGATCAGGAGAATAAAGGAGAAGATGCTGGCGTTTGGTTTTATGCTTGAGGAGAGATTTGAGCTGCACGCTGGAACGGAATAACCTCTATTCCTACGTTGTGGAGGGTGAAGGCACATCGCTTTTAAAAGCTTGAAAATAGTTCTCCATATTTTTCCACCCATTTGACTCCAAGAGCAATTCAAAGGCAAAGTCAGCAAAATAAAGGAAGAAATTATGCATATTTTTTTATGTGACATTTGTTTTTGGCAACATAGGTTAATTATATGCATTGCACTTGGAAGTCTGCGGTACGTGTGTCTGTCAATCATCCAGACATTTGAATGTTTGAAATAAAGTTTTTTGTTTATTTATTTGACAGTTTTAACCTCCTGACCTGCTGTTCAATAGATTGCAAGAAAAACAAAGTTAATTTTATGTATTCCTATTAAACAATAAAATAATCGTGATAGGTTTCATTCCGGTGTCTTGGAGCTGTCCCGTTTTTACGAAGCTCAGACCCCGTTGGCGGCCTGCCACCTGTCGTATCTTCTCTGGCCACACGATGGCAGCAGGGTGTCATATGGGAACAACGTGCACGGGTTACGGGTCTTTTGCGCGTGTCCGTGAGACAGAAGGCCACCTGATGGTCGGCTACCTGCGACCCGAGGCGTGAAAACCAGTCTGCCACGCTTCAAACTAAGACCCGGACATCTGCGCTGCGAGGCGCGTGGTGCGTGGGTAGAAGTGATGCTGGAGCGAAATTAACGCGCACATTGGAGTGACAAGTGCGCGAGTTTGTGGTGTTGCTCTTTTTGGGAGCTGAAAGCACGCGGTGGTAAGAGCGAAAGGGAGGGGGAGAGGAGAGAGAGAGAGAGAGGTGGAGGGGAGAGAGAGACACTGTGCCAACGGTAGGAGGAAGCTGCAGGAACTGCTGAAGTCGCACCGCACGCATCTCTGGAACTATCTAACAGTGAGAACTACAGTGAGGGAGATCTGGATGGAGAACACCTACCCAGTCCAGGTCCACCACGACCCGAGCCAGGTCCACCCAGACCCGATCCAGGTCCACCAAGACCCGGGGTTCACCTCCTACGTCTGAAGAACCGCTCCCCGCTCTAAGGTGAGGCTTGGTTTTTGTTGGTGGTGTTTTTATTTAGGACTTAACTTTTGCAGTTAAAGTGCACGCGGGGCGGCATGATGATGTCGGTTTGGTGAAACACGTTACGCACGGTCGTGCGTAAAGCGTCTCCGCGCGCGCGGTGGATCCTTTCTGTTGTGATCGGGGGTCGCTGCCGCGAAGTGACAAGTTTCCGCACTAACGTCAATAAATGGACTTCCGCTAGCCCTGGCCTGGCGTTCCTCCAGGGCTGTACCGGGATCCGGGTTTGTCTTGGCGGGGAACAGGGGATCCTGATGCCCGTCCAGATGTTTCTGTGTCTTTAAAGACCCCCTTCACGAGCGCGCCACAGCTGTTGTGGTGCTCGGCTCAACAGCTGGACCCCCCCCCCCCCCCTACAAGTCCGTTAGGAAGAGAGATGTCGTTAGTTATCTATGTTCTCTTCATGCCCCATCCGGATCCTTTCCTGCTTCATAATGTCCATAATGAGACAGAGGTGTGTGTGTGTGTGTGTGTGTGTGTGTGTGTGTGTGTGTGTGTGTGTGTGTGTGTGTGTGTGTGTGTGTGTGTGTGTGTGTGTGTGTGTGTGTGCCATAATGTGACAGTGTGTGTGTGTGTGTGTGTGTGTGTGTGTGTGTGTGTGTGTGTGTGTGTGTGTGTGTGTGTGTGTGTGTGTGTGTGTGCGTGCGTGCGTGCGTGCGCGCGCGTGAACCTCTCCCTGTGAAGCTGAATATCTCAGTGGTGGCTGTCAGTGTCTCTGTTCTACAGCGTGGCTCGCCAGGAATGGAGTGCGTTTGACAGTCATGTCTCTCCCTGTACAGAGCAGTGGACCAGGAGAATGCCGGAGACCTGGTATTGAACGTCTCTGTGGCCACACTAACATTCTATCCCTATATATGGAGATATAGAAAGAACACACGCATGCATCCAATACAAATCTGGACTCTAGCCTGTGTGTGTGTGTGTGTGTGTGTGTGTGTGTGTGTGTGTGTGTGTGTGTGTGTGTGTGTGTGTGTGTGTGTGTGTGTGTGTGTGTGTGTGTGTGTGTGTGTGTGTGTGTGTGTGTGTGTGTGTGTGTGTGTTGTGGGAGGGGGAGGTTGTGCCTGTGTCTGTGTGTGTTTGTGTCTGTGTGTTGAGGGCGGGGGAGGTTGTGTGTGTGTGTGTGTGTGTGTGTGTGTGTGTGTGTGTGTGTGTGTGTGTGTGTGGTGTGTGTGGTGTGTGTGTGTTGTGTGTGTTGTGTGTGTGTGTGTGTGTGTGTGTGTGTTCCTATGCAGATGGGTGAGGCTGTGTGTGTACATGTTAATCTGCTTAGTGCCTCCCTGAAGCTAACCATGACCGCTAACCATGACCGCTGGGGCTGACCACTAGCCTTGACAACTAGCCTCATGCTAGCAGATAACTGCTGGCTCCAGGGGACTTTGGTAAACCAAAAAACTCTATTCTTCTGGAGAACATTTCTCCAGTTAAATATAGAAGCTTAAGGATTTTAAAGGTCCTGGCTGACCCATTTCCAGAGACCACCACAGTTGGCTCTGCCACCACTTTCACCTCCTTCAGTTATTTATTTATAAGTTGAAAAGCATGGTTCTATTTCAACCGTTATTTCAAGAGTTGAATACAATATGGACCGGCCTGTCTGTCTCTGCATGTTTGCCTGCCTGTCTGTCTGTCTCTCTGTTTGCTCTATTATTATTATTTATTATTGCTGCATATGAGGTCTATTTGTCTTATGGTCTGCTTTCATTCTGTATCTCTCTCTCTCTCTCTCTCTCTCTCTCTCTCTCTCTCTCTCTCTCTCTCTCTCTTCTCTCTCTCTCTCTCTCTCTCTCTCTCTCTCTCTCTCTCTCTCTCTCTCTTCTCTCTCTCTCTCTCTCTGTCTCTCTGTCTCTCTCTGTCTCTCTCTCTCTCTCTCTCTCTCTCTCTCTCTCTCTCTCTCTCTCTCTCTCTCTCTCTCTCTCTCTCTCTCTCTCTCTCTGTCTCTCTTCTCTCTCTCTCTCTCTCTCTCTCTCTCTCTCTCTCTCTCTCTCTCTCTCTCTCTCTCTCTCTCTCTCTCTCTCTCGCTCTGTCTCTCTGTCTCTCTTGCTCTCTCTCTCTCTCTGCCTCTCTCTCTCTCTCTCACTCTCTCTGTATCTCTCTCTCTCTCTCTCTCTCTCTCTCTCTCTCCTCTCTCTCTCTCTCTCTCTCTCTCTCTCTCTCTCTCTCTCTCTCTCTCTCTCTCTCTCTCTCTCTCTCTCTCTCTCTCTCTCTCTCTCCTCTCTCTCTCTCTCTCTCTCTCTCTCTCTCTCTCTCTCTCTCTCTCTCTCTCTCTCTCTCTCTCTCTCTCTCTCTGTCTGTGTCGCCTGAATGAAAGGAGGAGAGAGAGAGAATAGAGGGAGGGTTACTGCAGATAAAATACAGAGAGGAGGGGATTCATGCATAAGAGTGGAGGAGGATGAGAGAAGAGAGGGGAGGAGGAGGGTGAAGAGAGGGGAGGAGGGTGAGGGAAGAGAGAGAGGGAGGGAAGGAAGGAGCAGATAAAAGAGAACCAGTGTGTGTCGTCTTCCCGCAGGATGGACACGCACACACACGCACACACACACACACACACACACACACGGGCATTGTGTATATATTCATAAATATTCTTTATTCAATCAAAGCCAAACACTGCGGCTCAGCTTTGAAGCTTTTTCAGCACAGATGGTTTGATTTCAGAACGATTGGGTTTGCACTTTTCCAGTCTCCCAGTGACATCTGAATGAGGCGGGACCAGGCGTGCGCTGCAGCATTAGCTGGAACTAGATGTGTCTTTGATTGTGGTGTTCTGTGGTGTTCGACTGAAGCAGGACTTGTTGGCAGAGTGGAGGTCCCTCTCTGTGATCCTGCTGGCTCCACAGAGATGAGATACACATCACACAGCCACCTCAGCATCGACTGCAGGTCAGGTACCTTTATGGATCAAACACGAGAATCTCACCATCGGTGAATTATAGATCGTTTTTTTTTCTGTGGAAATATCCCATTGACCTCTCACCTTTTGACCTCTCTCCTCCCATTACACGACCTTCCAGTTGACATATCGAGTCTGTCATGTCTCTGTTGTTATTAAGTTGTTATTATATAATTCTTCTCGGGCCGAGATTTTTTGGGGATTAAAATAGCATTTCTGCTGTATTGGGATTTTTCTTTTATCAAATCAAAATCTATATATAGACTCTCTAGATTTCGCCACTATTGTGTCTCTCTCTGCTTAATATCAAAGATGTGTTTTATACTCTGAGTTATCAATCCGCTCTCATTGTGAATACAGGTAACTTGAATACCAGAGACTCAAGCTGTGTGTTGATATCCATCCAAGATATATACAGCATGTTTATGCAGCATATTTATATGGATTCATGGTGGACAGCTTGGAAATAAACATAGACCACACCCCTTAACCATAGATACCCATAGACCACACCCCTTAATCATAGATACACATAGACCACACCCCTTAATCATAGATACCCATAGACCAAAGCCTTTAACTGTAAATAAACAGAGACCACACCCCTTAACCATAGATACACATAGACCAGACCCCTTAACTGTACATCCCCATAGACCACAACCCTTAACCGTAAATTCCCATAAATCATGCCCCTTGACTCGAATCCCTCAAAATTGCTGTCCAAAAAACCCTGTCAAAAAGTCACCACGTGGCTCTGAATCCAACCTTTATTCAACCGACGTAGCGTACAAAGTCCTTCTGCCCGGGATCCATTCATCAGGCGTAACCACGGGGATCTGAATGAAGTTGTTAACGCCGATAACCAATTTCCCACGCGGGCAGCCACGCCTCAACGGCCTGGATAAGGCAACACTGAGAGTGGGGAGTAAAGACTCAATTTCCCGGCTTGTGTTTCCCAGAGTGCAGTGGGGCGGCGTGCCTGTGGAGTTCTGGGCCCGCTGTGCAGATGATGAGTTCCGCACCGTTCTGCGCTACGGTCATCTGCTGAGTGTTATGGGCTGGCATCCGGTCAGCTGAGGTCCCTCATGCTGCCGTCACCTCCCTGAAAACAGGAGATGGGGTCCCTCATCCTACTCTCTGCTACCATCACCTACCGGGCCTCAGGAGCTGTACAGTCCCCGGAACGAGAATAGCAAGAAGAAGAAGGAGAGGAGACAACGATGTGACAGTGACAAGGAAATAATTTAAAAATATATAGAATTTTAGGCTGATCTTAAAGGAGGAAAAGTGAAACGGAAACTGATAATCAGACCTTTCTCGGAGTACCCTGCCTCTGTCCTGCAACTCACTGGAAATCACTGGAAACTCCCCATTCCAAGCGTTGTCCCTTGTGGGATGGGGACGGCTGGGAACTGCCTCGTGTGTATTATTATGGGAAGGGGCTGGCGATGTTAGCGGGTCCAGGAAACGTTGGCAGAGCTAGCTGCTAACGTGCTAGCTTAAATTAGAGGGCCCTAATGGCAGTTGGCAGCCCCTCTAATTTTGATAATGTGCCCATTTTCTCATATCTCTATTCTGCGAACAGAGAGTCAATCCAAGTGTTCTCGTAGCGGGTGGGAAGGCACGGGGAAAACATCTTGTCCTGCACAAAGTGACTCCGAGTGATGAGCACTTCTGAAAACATTCATCTGTAAGATGTTGTTGTTTGGAAGCCCGCTTCTGGCCCTGACTCTGTTGCTATCGATCGGGCTTGAGAAGCAGAAGCTCCAGGAAATGGGGAAGCTGAGACTGTGTGCCCAGATTGGTGTCGTTTTTATTCTCCTGGTGGTGTTGAAGAGTCCACGAGCAAGACTCCCCAGTTCTTTTGTTATGAGTTTTGTGTTGTCCCCGCCATCGCTTTGTGTGTATATCGGTATTTGAGTGTGTATCATTATTTTTGTGTGCGTGTGTATCAGAATTTGTATGTGTGTGTATCAGTATTGGTTTGTGTGTGAGTGTGTGTGTATCAGTATTTGTGTGTGTGTGTCAGTATAGGTGTGTGCGTGTCAGTATTTGTGCGTGTGCGTGTGCGTGGTGTGCTGTGTGCGTTTGTGAACGTATGTCAGCAGTGCTGCGAGGATAGATGTGTGCGCTGAGGTGTGAATGCGTGTGCGTCGGTGTGTGACTGCGTGTCGGTGTGTGACTGTGACACTACCTGTCATGTGCTGTGGTTCTGCGGTGGCCAGAGGGAGCTATGCTCGGAGCAAACAGCAGGACCATCAACTACGATGAAACATTCTGCTGTCCGATGGAAGGGCCCTCGGAGGAGACATCTAACGGCTTGAGCTGGGCGATTAATCTAATTTTGAACAGCTGAATACTATCTGTATATTATTTCGGATTGGAACATTTTCCTTTTGACCATTTTGTCAATTTTTTTAAGGCGAAATGTGAACGGGTTTTTTTGGGAGAGACATGCTGAATAAATACAATATGTTTTCAAACTCAAAAATAATCGTTTGAATAATCGTGATCTCAATAATGACCAAAATAATCGTGATTATGATTTTTCCCAGCCCTCGCTGGGCTCCACCCACCGGTGCAGCGGCTGTGTTGGTCTACCACAAAACCATCTCCATTCTCTAACAGAGAACAACAACAAACATGAGGAGAATGTAGGTCCTATGTGGAGTTGTTTGATGAATTTTACAAAGCGATATCCGAAACCTGGAGTCCCTCTCTCTCACCGCTAAACTATCTTACTGAAAGTCCAGCCCTCTCTCTTACGGCTAAAGTTTACTAAGCTTCTGAAAGTCCCGCCCTCTCTCACACCGCTAAACCAAGTTTCTGAAAGTCCCGCCCTCTCGCCAGCAGAGCTCATTGGAGCATCCCGTTCAGGTATTCCGTCCAGAGATTGGAGCCCCGGGAACAACGAGGTGGCATGGGAGGAATCCCTCGCTGGTCAGATGTGGGAAATGGACGGACGTTTGATTGACGTTACAAGGTAACTAAAACCTGAGGGTAACGATTAAACTATGCATTAAATTAATTATCAATCATATCTTAGCGTTCGTTTCAAAACATTGTGGATGTCGGTTGATGTATGGATCAGGATCAATCCGTAAGTAACCCACTGCATAATCTAAATAAGGTAGTTTGAGGGTCTGCTTCTCCGCTCAACAAGTACTAAAGTAAAAGTACGAAAGCCGTCTGACTCGGTCGTATCTGTGCACTTTAGTGAAGGGTGTGTGTGTGTGTGTGTGTGTGTGTGTGTGTGTGTGTGTGTGTGTGTGTGTGTGTGTGTGTGTGTGTGTGTGTGTGTGTGTGTGTGTGTGTGTGTTCTGTCATTCAGTCGTGTGTTTGGTCATTCAGGTGTGTGTGTGTGTGTGTGTGTGTGTGTGTGTGTGTGTGTGTGTGTGTGTGTGTGTGTGTGTGTGTGTGTGTGTGTGTGTGTGTGTGTGTCGTCATTCAGGTGTGTAACATGTGCTCATCATGAGCTGAAATGAGACAGAGCGTTTCACGTCGCCGGGGAGAGAGACGTTAAAAAACAGACGTGGGGGCTCTATGTAGGTAGCGCTCTATCTTGGGCTTCAAACCCAGAATCTTTCACTCGCCGTGCTGCTCCTGCTAACAGCGGTTCAACCTGGCCCCTCTTAGGTCCTCTCAGCCCTCCTGTTGACCGCAGGCGCCTCACTAACGAGGCAGAGCTTCATTAGGGGTGCTTGAAGAGCCTCTCCGCGGCCGGGAGGCTGGTGATGAGAGGAGGCTTTATGCAGTGACACTTGTGTTTACAGGTCGGGCTATGGTGGGGTTTAGCTGGTCTGACTGAGATGCTGTCATCCAGGGGCCAAGAGATGGCTCTTCAACAGGTGATTGAGACAGTGGTTCGAGTCGTTAGGGAGCAGTAGGGTTAGACAGTACAGAGACGGTCATTTAGGAGCAGGTAGGGGTTAGACAGGTACAGCACACAGGTCTTTAAACCGCAGAATCTTTCACTCGCCGTGCTGCTCCTGCTAACAGCGGTTCAACCTGGCCCCTCTTAGGTCCTCTCAGCCCTCCTGTTGACCGCAGGCGCCTCACTAACGAGGCAGAGCTTCATTAGGGGTGCTTGAAGAGCCTCTCCGCGGCCGGGAGGCTGGTGATGAGAGGAGGTTTTATGCAGAAAACACCCTGGTTTACTGGTCGGGCTATGGTGGGGTTTAGTGGTCTGACTGGATGCTGTCATCCAAGGAGACCCAAGAGACGGGTCATTGAGTAGCAGGTAGGGGTTAGACAGTACAGAGAGGTCATTAAGGAGCAGGTAGGGGTTAGACAGTACAGAGACAGGTCATTAAGGAGCAGGTAGGGGTTAGACAGTACAGAGACAGGTCATTAAGGAGCAGGTAGGGGTTAGACAGTACAGAGACAGGTCATTAAGGAGCAGGTAGGGGTTAGACAGGTCATTAAGGAGCAGGTAGGGGTTAGACAGTACAGAGACAGGTCATTAAGGAGCAGGTAGGGGTTAGACAGTACAGAGACAGGTCATTAAGGAGCAGGTAGGGGTTAGACAGTACAGAGACAGGTCATTAAGGAGCAGGTAGGGGTTAGACAGTACAGAGACAGGTCATTAAGGAGCAGGTAGGGGTTAGACAGTACAGAGACAGGTCATTAAGGAGCAGGTAGGGGTTAGACAGTACAGAGACAGGTCATTATGGAGCAGGTAGGGGTTGGGCTTCAACTTGCTGAAGGAGGCTCACATGTGAACTGCATTGGAGTTTAAACCCAGAACCTTTCTGCTGGGAGCCGAGCACTACACTGCCTGCCAGCCAGGAATGTGTTGGAGCTGTTCTTTGTGTGGTGATTCTGAGTCTCGCTTTTCTTTCCACTTTCCGACAAATAAGACAGCGGTACGAACACACACGCTGGCCGTGTCCTGTCGGTTTGTTCCGCTCCGCAAACAGGTATCAGTTTAGTACCGGGTAACACGCACGCACAAACGCACGCGCACACACACACACACACACACACGCAGTTGGGCTAGATTGGTTTCGCACCGCAGGGAGCCTCGGAGCGAGGCGGTGTGGTAAAGCGGCCCGGCTATTAGATGATGTAATCCATAAAAGATTTACGTGGGCCAAATTCGCTCTGTTCCTCCCCATTATCTAATTTAGTTCACCCTGGAGACTCTGGGCCCATCCTCCCCGACCAGCAGGACCAGGCTCTGCTGGTCAGGTTAGCGATGCTAGATAATGACACGCTGTGTCTTTCTGATTAAACACCCGTGTAGCATACTAGCCTGAAACAAAGCTAGTGCTATGATTATATTCATAATAAAATGATGTGAAAATTGAATCGACTGATGCAACAGGACTGTGTGTGTGTGTGTGTGTGTGTGTGTGTGTGTGTGTGTGTGTGTGTGTGTGTGTGTGTGTGTGTGTGTGTGTGTGTGTGTGTGTGTGTGTGTGTGTGTGTGTGTGTGTGTGTGTGTGTGTGTGTGTGTGTGTGTGTGTGTACAATAACTCATGCATGTTATGCTGCATTGTAAGAGAGAGAGAGAGAGAGACACGCTCTATAGACCAAGCAGTCGCCAGGTCCTGTGGAAATGGGCTTTGAACCAATTTCTAGTCGGGGTGGGTGTCTCTCACTGCAGCCGGTTGGTTCTGAGCGTGGGGAGAGACCGTCGGTCGTCTGAAGCTGCCCCATCAGACACGGCAGCCTAACCCTTTGGCACCCTAGCGCAAGAATGCCCTCCAACACCTGCTCCTCTAGGACATGGACAAGGACACTGTCCCCTCAGATAACAGCATCTCCTAACATCGAAAGACTAAATGATACATCACAGGATCAGCAGGAGGTCTAACGCCTGCTGTCCGCCTCGTCTTAACAAGGAATGTTCTGGGCAGAACGGCCGCCGATTAGTTTATTTTGTTAAATTAGGTCCTGCTTTGAACAAGATGGTTCAGGAGCTTCTGCAGCAATGCACCTCTCTGTTCTGACTCCGGGCTGAACAAGGCCTAAAGGAACGGGAGTGATCTCGCAGTCCCCATATATCACCTGTGATCTAACATGGAAACTGGTGTTCAATGAAGTTCTCCTCTTCAAACGTTCTACAATAAGGAAACAAACCTAAATGGAAGACAAAGCTCTCCAGAACAATGTTGTTCAGCGGATAACAAGACGCAACAATCAGTTCTACAATTACGTCGGGAGTCTTGAGTTCAGTATTTAAATCGGTCTGCATTTATTTGTTCATTTATTTCCCAGCGTACCGATGCAGCTTCCACAACCACTAGATGATTGCATTTACTCTATGAACCTATTGAATGTCATGTCCTTAAAAACAGTACTCAGCATTGTGTAGCATCTTATCCTAGCTATCTTTGTTTGTATACAGGGATTGGGTTAGCCTAGCGATTGTGAGTGCTTGGCACTTTATTGCAATTTATTGTTTCTCTTTCTTCTGACAAATGTACTCATTGTTAGGCAGTTTGGATACAGGTGTCTGCTAGTAAATACCATGTGAATGTAGATGCAGCTGGTATGAGTAGCTGATCGGGAGATGATTCTGAACGCTTCGGCTGAACGTGGACTTGGTCCTCGGTTGGTTTGACAAAAGCTCCAGTGCTCTCCGCCTGGCACATAGAGCTGACAGGCTTGGTGTCGCAGAGGACTGACCCCTTCTAGCGCTCGCACGGCTGTTTGTGAATCAGATTACAGTGCTGTTGACACTCATTTCCCCCTGCCAAGCGGTAATTAGACATTTAACTTGAAGTGTAGGTCAGGGGCTCGAGAGTGTCATCTCGACTGAGCGGAGAGGAAGTCTCCATCACGGTCGTGCTATTGTTCCCTCCAGCTCAGTTATTTTTTCTATCCAGAGGGTCACCGCGCCAGCAGAATAAAGACGTTTGTTTCTGCTTCCTGGAGGAGAGGAAGGGTTCTCCTCTGTCTTCTCCTCCTCCTGCTTCATCTCCTTTCTCCAGATGCTCTCTGCTATGGACCTCTTCCTCCTCTTCTTTATTCTTCTATTTATAAAGCTGCCTCCTCATTTCACAACCAACAGCTCCTCATCCTCCTCCCCCTCTTTATCAATCTTCTCTTCATCTCCAGCTGCCTCCCGCTCCTCCTCCTCCTCCCCTCCCCTCCTCCTCCTCCTCCTCCATCTCCTCCCATCCTGAAACTTTGACTGAGGAATGCTTGGCTCATCGGGTGCGTCTCATTTCCTGATGATACTGACTTCCCCTGCTCATTAGGCGGCCTTCAAGATGGTCGTGTTCCGGGGTGTGGCAGAACTAGAAGCAGAGGAGACGGTTGAGTTCCGGGGTGTGGCAGAACTAGAAGCAGAGGAGACGGTTGAGTTCCGTGGTGTGGCACACTGTAGGAAGCAGAGGAGACGGTTGAGTTCCGTGGTGTGGCACACTGTAGGAAGCAAAGGAGATGATTAAGTTCCCAGGCAGAACTTCAAGTGGGCGTCTCGTTTACATCGACATTGACATCTACAGACTAACCAGTGGGCCCGAGAACAAGCAAAGCGGTCATTGTTGAAGCCTCTCCATGCAAAGTCAAAGTGCAATCTTGTTTCCAAGCGCATATCCCAGGAGGCTGGGTGTTCCTGTATATTATAAATGCATCGCATGACCTCCCCGTTTCCGAGGTCCCAGCCCGGCAGAACGTAGGCGAAGGGCCGAGCTCGGTCGACAGACGTTGAAACATCCTCCCCACCTCCTGTGAGGAGACACGGTTCAACTCCACACAGGATGTTGTGTAAGCAGTGAGGGCCGGCACCTGCATTCCAGTTGTCGAAAATAACTTCCGATTTTGGAGCCGCTGGCAACGCCACAGTTTTATTCAGCATGTAGTAGAATAATGTGGGGGTCCACACTCCGCCAAGTCAGACGGAAACAGAAGATGCTGGTGGCCCCGTGCTCATTACGGAGTTCCTCAACTCACTCTGCTGCCAGAGTCTTCAGGTCTTCCCAAGGCTGGAGTATACTTAAAACCAGGAATTTGTTATCAGACGAAAATGACCAGTCAGTATTTGGACAGCCTATTATATCAAGCTAACATCCACGTGGTTTTAAGTGTATAAGGGCCTTAAGTCTTCATGAGTGACAACCAGGGCCACCCATATCGGAGACGGCGCCCCCCAGAGTCTAGGAGGACCCTCGGAGTCGAGGCGAGGCCACCAGAGCCAAAGGGGGGCCCCCCCGGAGTCGAGGTGTGTGCCCAGAGCCCTAGACATCCCTGTTCACCTGCTCCAACATATTGCACCTAGCGAAATAAGTTTTGCAAATAAATGTTTGACAAGACTCGCGTTGGTAACGATAGCAAACGGTTTGTATCCCGGCTAACTGAAAAGCGTGCAGGGAAATTGGCGAGACTTGATATCAGCACGTTGTTGATGATTATATCATCGGTTCTGCAGCGCCTCATATAAATCGTGGTCGTGGGTTAGTTTGTTTCTGTTAACTGCCTAGGGCTACGGTCTATAATATATAAATATGGAACGCAGCAGGCATGAAAAGAGAGAGGCCAAGGGCCCGGGGCTTCTGTGCCGCCAGTACAACTGGGGCCCCTGGATGGTTTATATATGTATATATTTTTCCTGGCCCCTGGGTCACTTGCTTAAATCCCTCCCCCCGCCCCCCCCCCCCCCCCCCCCCCCCTCCTCTCGGGATCAAGAACGTCTACACCTGCTGCAGTGCTCGTCTGTTGTGATTGGCCCCGTCTGTTCTGTTGTTTTAATTAACATCCACACGTCTGTCACTGCGACTCACCTGTCTGCCCCTTCCCCCCCTCCTACCCCCCCCCCCCCTCCAGCACGATCCTGAATAATGAAACCAGCGTCCAGACGCGGAGGCAAGAAGTGTCTTCCTCACACGGTGACAGGTCTGTGCTGCGTCCCCTAAGGCCCCCCCCGGTGGACACTCTGGAGTGGGATGATGTTTCCTCCGACGGCGTCTTTAATCCGGTGATCAGACGCCCTGTTTAATGCAGGGTCTCTGCTGTCCTCCCCGTATGCTAAGCCTCCATGCCACTGTCGTCAGGGAGACACGGGGAGAAACGTTCAGTCTGTGGGGAACAGATGGCAATCCCCCACTGAGACCGGGACGACAGCCCCGTCTCACTCTCAGGAGGAGGGGAGGACAAACCTGTCTGACTCTACAGGGGAGGGGAACACGCCTGTCTGTCTGTCAGGAGGGAGAGAACACACCTGTGTGACGCTCAAGACGGGGGAACACACCTGTCTGACGCTCAAGATGAGAGTACACACCTGTCTTACTCTCAGGAGGAGAACATACCTGTCTGACTCGACAGGACGACGGGAACAAACCTGTCTGACTACAGGAGGGGGTAACATACCTGTCTGACTCTACAGGGAAGGGGAACATATCTGTCTGTCTCTCAGGAGGGAGAGAACACACCTATGTGACGCTCAAGACGGGAGAACACACCTGTCTTACTCTCAGGAGGAGAACACACCTGTCTAACTTGACAGGACGAGGGGAACAACCCTCTCGACTCTACAGGGGAAGGGAAACACATCTGTCTGACTCTCAGGATGAGGGGAAAACAGCTGTCTGACTCTCAGGGAGAGGGGAAAACAGCTGTCTGACTCTCAGGACGAGGGGAACACACCTGGGTCCCCAGGTGTGACCGAGTCATCCACTCAGCCCCCATTTGGCACTTAAAATAGTAAAACAATTGATTAATACAAAAGAATAAATCTGGACTTCCCAAGGCTCGTTTATGGAGACAAGCCAGCTGTAGGATTGTCTTCAACATCTCCACCTCCACCTCCACCCCCGCACCCATCTCACCACCACCTTGATGATGATGACGATGATGATGACCTTCATCACCCTCATCATCCTATGCACACCGACCAGAATCTTAGAAGAACTTGGTTGGCAGACAGTGCACGTTAGGTCTGCAAGTCAGGCGTGCACGTTAGGTGTTAGGGTTAGGGTTTGGGAACGCTTGGATTATCACAAGAGCTGACTCCTGACAGGAGTACCCTCTGAGCTGACTGCTGATAGGACGATCCTCTGACCTGACTCCTGATTGGGTGAACTCCCCCCCCTGCACCCATCAGCGTGACAGGACTAGGCCTGATGCATATTGAATGAGCCTCCTCTGATTGGCTGTAGAAATTCCTCTATTGAAGTGAAATATCAAGGAGAAAACGTCTCTTGGATCACAGGGCTTTTCATCTCTTCTTTTGATTTGTGAAGTAATCTTTAAAAGAAGCAAACACAAAGGAATTCAGAGGAGCTTATCGATCGTGATTCACATATGGGAGTCATTGGTGCACCTGAGACTTTTATTAATCTGACTAAATGCTAATTGTTTCTTTCTTTACAATTGCAGTATTTTATCTGTTTGGATTCTAGTGATTTAGTTGCTTGAATTTGTGTGTTATTTGGTGGATTCTAGTGTATTATTTGTCCTGATTCACTGGAATCCAGACAAATAACCCACTAGAATCATTCTAGTGCTTTCTTTTGCACCATTTCCCTGACTGGGATATTCTTGGCTACTCTCCAAGATGTGTTCTCAGATCACCCGTGTTTGTTCTGTATGTTGCTGCTCCTTTTCTATTGTCAAGCAGTGTGTAACTCATGTTTCAAAGGTGGTACATGTATAAATAACATAAACTAAGATTTATTAAAATGTAAAACAAGGTAAAGGAGGACTGTAACCAATAGTCACCAATAGTCAAACTAAAGCAGGCAGTGCCTATAAACCTATACAGTGTTTCCCCCAGAAATTGTCTTTGTTAATTTGTTAATGCATATTAATTTAAAAATAATTATAAAAAAATAAATATATATATATACAAAGCGTGTGTGCGTGTATAAAAAATAATATATTCTGTATATATACACACACACACACACATACACACACACACATATTTTTTGTACATTGGGGGTCAAGGGGGGGTCCTTTTGTTGTTAAGGCTTAACCATACAGTGCTGGGGGAAACACTGCTATAAATAGTACCTATTATCTCTAGTATCTATAAACACGTTGGTGGATAGATTGGTTTAATTGCTGGGCCGGGGAAAACAACATATTTATCAGATTTTCTGTCTCCTCTAAACTGTCTTTAGGTTTATCTCCGTATCTCCAGACGCGAGGTCTGCTCAAACTGGAGAAGACGCTGAAGGTTCTGTGATCCGTTTGTTAAATTCCCTTCATGCTTTAATGATGTCTCCATAAATCATCGCTTTCATTATCACGATGTGCTGCAGGGATTGCTGTACTCAGGCTCTGCCCTGCATTTTAAACACTCCCCGCTCACTGAAGATAGTCCTCCCTGTATTTATGGTAAAATAATTTGTATAATCAGTATACATTTATTATCAGCCCACATATTCTTACGCAATGCGAACCGTTTCACGAGAGAACGGGAGAAAGCGCAGGCTAAAGTAATATAATAGCCTACATAGCCTCATGCACTTGACATGCTGTAGCAAGGACGCAACCAGCATGCAATACTGCGACACACTTGGCTCTAACGGAAATCCAAACACTGCTCCTCTTCCTCATCCATTTTTTTCACGTTTCAAATCTGCCTTCTAGGGACATTTCGGGGAAGCACTGTTTTTAGTTTAGGGGTTCGGGCTATCGCTGTTGGGGCAGTTTTGATATATATAATGACCAACAACAGGTCAATCATGAGATAGGACGCGTTTGACAAGTCAATTTGAATCCATGTGTGCATCTTCTGGTACGGTTTCAAACCCGTGTGCGTGTAGTGCCGAGGTCCGGACCTGGATCGCACAGAGCCACCGTGATGGTCTTACCCTGCATCACACATCCAGCGCAAGCTGTTTCAGGGTTTGGCTTTCTTCTAACGTTGTTGTCGTCACACGGACCGGGTGAAGATGTCTTGGCTCATCGTCGTGCCTCTGCACTTCTTTTACGAGGTTGACCTTTAGCCTAATGAGCGCCCGCTGATTAAAACAGCTTCTGTGTGGTTCCGTCAGTTTCTGACAGAACCACACGGAAACGCACAGAAGAACACAAAAGCCAGTAGGATGACTCACTGTCATGTGCGTGACTCTTCTCTGTGTGTGGAGCGGCATGCAGCATTGTAACCTGGAGGGTGGAGGTGATGGAGAGAGAGGTGGGGGGGGGGAGTGATGGAGAGAGAGGTGGTTGGGGGGGGGGTCGATGAAGAGCGGGTGGAGGTGATGGAGAGAGAGGTGTGGGGGGGAGTTGATGTAAGGGGGGGGAGGGAGTGATGGAGAGAGAGGTGGGAGGGGAGTGGATGTAAGGGGGGGAGGGAGTGATGGAGAGAGAGGTGGGGGGGGTCTGGCTACCACATCTGCAACACATCCGCCAGATGTGTCGTTGTGTTGTCACATGACACTGAGAGCAGGGTAAGGGGGGGGAGGGAGGCCGGAGGGTGAGGGTGAGGGGAGGGGGGTACAGCCTCTGTAACACATCCGCCAGATGTGTCGTTGTGTTGTCACACGACGCGGAGGGCAGCCGACGATAAGCGGTGCAGCGCTTGGCAGCTGTCGTTCCCTCGATGCACAGAATCCCAGGATGCCCCGCTACGCCGGCCCCTCAAAGTCAGGGGTCACGGCGAAGCGCAGGGCTGGGAGCGGGACGGAGAGCACAGGGGGATTATGGGTAAGCCTGAGGATTGAGGGAACCGCATGACGCTAATTGCTGATTGGGCGATTTAGCGGGAGGACTGCGGCATGGGAAGGCCCTCGGGGGGACGGGCCGGGGGGGGGGGGGGGGAGGAGAGGCAGCTGATGCTGAACGCATAGTTAAAAGGCTCTGCATCAGACGCAGCTGTTGGAGCTGTTGGAGCATTCTGCAGGGTAAAGCTTTGTCAACGGGAGCGCGACTCTCTCATGTCGTCGTTATGTTGAGATTATTAACGTTCTGGGTTCGATCCCCAATGTCTGCAGTCTACTTGTAGGCATCCTAAAGCGAGATGAATCCCAACCCCTACCTGCTCCTTAATGTCCTGTGTCTGTACTGTCTAACCCCTACCTGCTCCTTAATGTCCTGTCTCTGTACTGTCTAACCCCTACCTGCTCCTTAATGACCTGTCTCTGTACTGTCTAACCCCTACCTGCTCCTTAATGACCTGTCTCTGTACTGTCTAACCCCTACCTACTCCTTAATGACCTGTCTCTGTACTGTCTAACCCCTACCTGCTATTTAATGACATGTATCTGAATTTATTGTTAGTTAGCAGACGTTGTTGTTTGCTGAATTGTGCCTTTGTCTTCTTTTTTGAGAAGTTGGTGTATACATGAGTGGGTGCATCTGAAACACACCATAACACTCACATTGTGCTTGCCACTTTATTTAAAATACGGAGGTACAATGCATCCACATTAACATTCACAGTGCAGACGTGTAAAAGCCTTCCTTTGTTTGTTTTGGAGCACTTGGAGCAGAAAAAGTGAAGGCATTAAACATAACACAAGGACAGTGAGTGGGTGAGTGTGGAACCTTCATGATGCTCCATAATAGAACATGGTGGAATGGAAAGTAGCAATACCTGCACTAAAGCTCACTACTTATTATTCTCTGTCTGTCTGTCTGTCTGTTTCTCGTTCTGTCTCTCGCTCTCATTGTCTCTCGCTTTCGTTCTGTCTCTCGCTCTCGTTCTGTCTCACTCACCCTCGTTCTGTCTCTCGCTCTCGTTCTGTCTCTCGCTCTCGTTCTGTCTCACTCACCCTCGTTCTGTCTCTCGCTCTCGTTCTGTCTCTCGCTCTCATTCTGTCTCTCACCCTCGTTCTGTCTCTCCCTCTCATTCTGTCTCTCCCTCTCGTTCTGTCTCTCTCACTCTCGTTCTGTCTCTCGCTTTCGTTCTGTCTCTCGCTCTCGTTCTGTCTCTCGCTCTCGTTCTGTCTCTCGCTCTCGTTCTGTCTCTCGCTCTCGTTCTGTCTCTCGCTCTCGTTCTGGTTCTCTTTCTCGTTGTCATTCTGTCTGTCTCTCGTTCTGTCTCTCGCTCTCGTTCTGTCTCTCGCTCTCGTTCTGTCTCTCGCTCTCGTTCTGTCTCTCTCGCCCTCGTTCTGTCTCTCCGCTCTCGTTCTGTCTCTCGCTCTCGTTCTGTCTCTCACCCTCGTTCTGTCTCTCGCTCTCGTTCTGTCTCTCGCTCTCGTTCTGTCTCTCGCTCTCGTTCTGTCTCTCGCTCTCGTTCTGTCTCTCGCTCTCATTCTGTCTCTCGCTCTCTGGTTGTTAGCTAGCTGGGGTTTAAGCGTTGTGCTTGCCATGCGCCTGTGTCACATGACTCATTCAGAGCACCTTCACACCTGCCTAAACGCTGCGATTCCCCTCCGGAGCGATTCCCCTTTCAAATGTTAATTAATGTTCCTGTCGCCTCTCCTCGGCTCCTACCACCAGCCCACGGCCGGGGGAAGAACTATTATTTCCTCGCTAAATTATTATTGAGATTAGCGCAGCAGAGCTCAAAGTGTGAGCGAGATGAATTTAAGAGGTGTCTGTGATTTGATGGATTTGTTCAGCCTTTACACACACACACACACACACACACACACACACACACACACACACACACACACACACACACACACACACACACACACACACACACACACACACACACACACACACACACACACACACACACACACACGTTGA
This sequence comes from Melanogrammus aeglefinus, assembly GCA_900291075.1. Lineage (NCBI taxonomy): Eukaryota > Metazoa > Chordata > Actinopteri > Gadiformes > Gadidae > Melanogrammus > Melanogrammus aeglefinus. Next base: position 50,324 of record OLKM01001398.1, on the reverse strand, counting down.
GATCCTTCCATCCATTTTTCTCTCTCTATTGTGTCTTCCCTTCTGTCAAATGTCAGGGCATATCCTTAATTGGGAGGAGGATCCATTAATTATGAGTGTGTGTGTGTGTGTGTGTGTGTGTGTGTGTGTGTGTGTGTGTGTGTGTGTGTGTGTGTGTGTGTGTTGTGTGTGTGTGTGTGTGTGTGTGTGTGTGTGTGTGTGTGTTGGAAGAGCGCGGTTTTGTATCTCATTGGAAAGATAGGGGAGAGAGGGATGGAGAGAGAGAGAGATATTTATGTTCTTCTCTCAGGCTAAATGTCATCGCTCTGGCCTTTCAGTCCCACGCCCACCAGAGCTGTCCCTCCTGGGCGAGGGGGGCGGGGATGGGGGGGTGGTCTACAGGCCACCTCCAGTGGTCCCTCAGCCGGCGTGGGACCACTGACCCAGGTCCTGTGGTCAGTGGTCCCCCCCCTCGGTTTATGGTTCTTAACCTCATATTCTCTAGAACCAGACTCATATTATTTTAGCGGATCAAAACCCCTACCTGCTCCTTAATGACCTGTCCCTGTACTGTCTAACCCCTACCTGCTCCTTAATGACCTGTCTCTGTACTGTCTAACCCCTACCTGCTCCTTAATGACCTGTCTCTGTACTGTCTAACCCCTACCTGCTCCTTAATGACCTGTCTCTGTACTGTCTAACCCCTACCTGCTCCTTAATGACCTGTCTCTGTACTGTCTAACCCCTACCTGCTCCTTAATGACCTGTCTCTGTACTGTCTAACCCCTACCTGCTCCTTAATGACATGTCTCTGTACTGTCTAACCCCTATCTGCTCCTTAAGGACCTGTCTCTGTACTGTCTAACCCCTACCTGCTCCTTAATAACCCGTCTTTGTACTGTCTAACCCCTACCTGCTCCTTAATGACCTGTCTCTGTACTGTCTAACCCCTACCTGCTCCTTAATGACCTGTCTCTGTACTGTCTAACCCCTACCTGCTCCTTAATGACCTGTCTCTGTACTTGTCTAACCCCTACCTGCTCCTTAATGACCTGTCTCTGTACTGTCTAACCCCTACCTGCTCCTTAATGAC
>OLKM01001398.1:44252-46752 GCA_900291075.1 Melanogrammus aeglefinus | reverse complement strand
GGGTCACGGCGCTGGAGAAAGGTGGGTGGGAGCGTGTGTTGTTGTGGTGGTGTGTTGTTGATGATGTGTTGTTGTTGATGATGTGTTGTTGTGGTGTGTTGTTGATTCACGTGTATCTCTAGAGCCCTTAATCACTGGTACAGTCTCAAAGGCTTAACAGGCCGTGTGTTTATGCCAACCCCCTGACCCTAGCCCCCCCCCCCCCCCCCCCAGAGGGCAGGAAAGAACTAGCAATGGAGAGATCTTGAGGAGAAACGCAGAGCGTGGGATCCCCCCCTTCCAGGGATCATCAGGAGTGCAATGGGGGCCATTACTGACATACATAGATAAAGGCAAAACATATTGAATCAGTGATGGGGTGCAGTTAACCATAAAGGAGAGCCCAGGCATCGACGATGTGTTGTCGATGATGTGTTGACGTCAGAGCGCGCGAGACAGAGAGGTCTTCAGAGACTTCCTGTGTGACGCTGACGCCCGTTTCCTGTTTGCATTGGAGCGCGTACCGCAGGGCTCACCTGAGCTGAGCTCAACAGCGTCTGCCGATGGGACAGAAACGCACCGCGAAACACCTCTGAGCCGACCACGTTTGTGATGAGCAGCCATATGGCGATTGTTTGTCCAAAAAACCTCTCGTGGCTTCACGGGCGTATGTCTCCTGTCCTTGTCAAAGATTTTGCTAAGACACTCGGTGTTAGGAGACACGATGCGTCCTCGGGCCCCTGAGACGATTCAAATTACACACCGAACACGGCACAAAGACAAACAGCGGATGGTTTAGCTCGCGGCCTCGTGTCTTAACGGAGTGAGGATGTGTTGTGCGGATAAACAAATCAAATGGTGAATTACGGTTACATGGTGTATTGTGTTCGATGGCTGGTCTGGTGAGGTGTTAAACACCGTATCGCTGCATCAACAGTCCCAGACAAACCTGTCGTTTACATCTGGACAGACTTTGAGTTCACGCCAATGCATGGTCGATGGATTTGACAATTTTTTGCGACAGAGCGACAGCTCGGCCTCCAGGTCTAACGGAAGTTGGAGGTGGTGGTGGAGGAGGTGGTGGTGGAGGTGGTGCTATTGTTAAATCATCGTCGATAATGATCATACATCATGTGACATGGCGAAGTGACAAGAGCTGACAAGAAAAATAAGCTCGTCATCTTTCTGTGTGTGTGTGTGTGTGTGTGTGTGTGTGTGTGTGTGTGTGTGTGTGTGTGTGTGTGTGTGTGTGTGTGTGTGTGTGTGTTGTGTGTGTGTGTGTGTGTGTGTGTGTGTGTGTGTGGTGTGTCCCCTTGCTGCTGACCATTAAATGTGTTGAACCTGCCTCACCACCTCTCTTCTCGATGGAGTGGACATTGACTCCCGGGGGGGGGGGGCGAGAGGCGCCGGTCTCAGTTAGGTACCCAACTAGCCAATGGGAGGAGGGAGACAGCGAGCGACAGAGGCAGAGCAGGTGGTTAAAGATAATGGCCTATCTCATTCTACGTGCTTTGGCAACGGAACTATACGGTTCCCATGCCAATAAAGCCATTTGAATTAAATGGAGAGACAGACAGGGACACGGATAGAGAGAAAGAGGGTAGATGGGGAAGGAGAGAGGGAGATAGGAGGAAGATGGGGAAGAGAGAGAGGGAGACGGATAGCGAAGGAGAGAGGGAGAGAGAAAGAGTTGGATGGGGAAGGAGAGAGGGAGATAGCAGGAAGATGGGGAAGAGAGAGAGGGAGACGGATAACGAAGGAGAAGAGGGGAAGAGAAGAGAGATGGGGAAGGGAGAGGGAGAGGAGACGAAGGAGAGAGGGAGAAAGAGTTGGATGGGGAGGGAGACGAGAGGGAGACGAAAGGGAGAGAGGGAGGGAGAGAGGGAGAGAGACCCTACATCAGGGCGAGTGGGTCTAGTGGGTGTTTAGTGCAGCGTACTCTGAGGTGAACAGACATGATCAATCAATAGGACTAATCAACAGGACTTCTTGAGGAGGGCAGCTATGCCAGGCTTCTACTTCCTGTCCGTCAAAAGGTTTTCCTGGAGTGTTATAGAGAGATTCAAGTTGATCTTGATGCTGAATGAAGGGTTGGGGGTTTTGAAGGAGGTTTTCCACTGCGTGGGTCTACGTCGCCATGGTGGTTCCTCCGACCTCAAACTCAATCAACGACAACGTGGCGTTGGAGAAACATGAACCTGGGTGCGTTGAAGCAGTACTTAAACAACAAGTGTGCAGGATGCAAAGTAGGACGCAGAAGCAGAAAGACATCTCTCTTTGAGCTAGTTGTGGTGTTTCTGGTTCTTGATTTCGAGGAGTTCTGTGTGTTCATAAATATGTAAAACATGTAAATCCAGCTCTGTGAGCTGTGGGATTCTCCCAACGTAGCCATGCTCAGCTCGCTTTGTTTCTTCCCCCGTTTGTTTGTGAAATTGTCCGGAAGTCCCTGCAGGATGGGGGGGGGGGAGAGAGAGGGACGAGCCATCCAAGTTCTGCTGCATTGCCTCCTCTCTCTCTCTCT
>OLKM01001398.1:29252-41752 GCA_900291075.1 Melanogrammus aeglefinus | reverse complement strand
TTCAGCGCCTGGGTGGGAGAACAAGGTGTGATATGGGTTTGGTGGTTAGGTTGCTCGTTCAGACTAATACTCCATATTAGAGTTCTCCCGATACCCATACCAAAATCCGAAATGAAACAGATAATCAGGTATCACAATGCTTAATGCTGTACCGGTATATACTCTGAATGGGCCGATGCTATAAGTTTAGGAATCTGAATCTTAATCGGTATCAGGAAGGAATAAATGGTATCGGAACTTCCCTCTTCCATGTCTAGATTATGTCTCGACATTCCCATGCCGATATGGAGCAGGATGGGCTGCAGGTAGCACATTGGGGATCAGACTCAGAACATTCCAGCTAGGAGCAGAACCCGCTATCCTGTCCCCCCCCCCCCGTCTCCCCTCTGTGTCCTCGCGGTGTTTGGTTAAGTTGGCCCCGTGCTGTGTGTCTATGAGTGTCCTGCTAGTGGATCTGGTAAATGCTTTAAGGATGGCGGCTGCTTGACGCTTCTGGGCCGATCTAATTGTTGGACTCATTAGGAGCCCTGCAGCGAGCGCCACGTCCAGCTCTAATGGCTGTGCCCTCAGCTCCGTCACAGAGAGAGGCTCATCTCTCTGTCCGCTGGCCTGGATCACTATCTTCATCTTTAAATCACTTCCTAAAGCACTTAGACTCACTCCTCGCTGCTCCCCTCATCTCATCTCTCCTCTTATCTCATCTCCTCTCTCCTCTCTCCTTCATCTCGTCTCCTCTCCTTCATCTCATCCCTCCTCTCCTCCTCACCTCCTCTATCCGTTTTCTCCTCTCTGCACTCTCCTCTGCTCCTCACTTCACCTCTCCTCTCCTCCCCTGCCTCCTCCACTCCTCTCCTCCCTGCCTCCTACACTTCTCTCCTCCACTCCTCTCCTCCTCTCCTCCTCCCTCCTCTTCCGTTTTCTCCTCTCTCCTCTCCTCTGCTCCTCACTTCACCTCTCCTCTCCTCCCCTGCCTCCTCCACTCCTCTCCTCCCCTGCCTCCTCCACTCCTCTCCTCCCCTGCCTCCTCCACTCCTCTCCTACACTCCTCTCCTCCACCCCCCTCTCAGTCGGCGGGTAAATAGAGCATTGCTGTTGCTTGGCAACAAGTGTGTCAAAGGGAGGGGGCGCGGTCCGTGTGAACACGCTGTGCGCCTTTCATTAGGGTGTCTGAGCGTGTGTGTGATCCTGTGTTCCTGTGCGTGTGTGTGTTCCTGTGTTTGTGTGTGTTCCTGTGTTTGTGTGTGTGTGATTGTGTGTTAATTGGGGGACCAAAAACATCCTTTAGTTTTCTGCCTCCCATTTGTTCTCTCTCCATCTTGTTTTTTCATTCTCTCTGGCTTTGTTTTTTAAATCAAATCCTTGAATTTCCCTGCGTTCTCCTGTGTCTCCTCCTCCAACCCCCCCCCATGAAGACGGGGCGGTCGTGTGTGTGTGTGTGTGTGTGTGTGTGTGTGTGTGTGTGTGTGTGTGTGTGTGTGTGTGTGTGTGTGTGTGTGTGTGTGTGTGTGTGTGTGTGTGTGTGTGTGTGTGTGTGTGTGTGTGTGTGCTGCGCGCTGCTCACGGGACGCCCTCGCCTCACACTTGTGAACAAACGTGTGAACTTTTAATTGTTGCCCCCGCTTGCTTCAGCACCACGTGTCCAAGGTGTCTCCGCCGCCGGTCGCCTCTCCCTGTCTTCAGACTTTCTCCCTGCCTCCACTCAGTCCCCGTCCACACGGAGACCGTTTTTTGGGTGAAACCGCATTAAGTCGTGTGCGTTTCGGCCGACCCTCCAGACGGAGCCGGCGAATCCGGGGCCCGAAACCGCACATTTCTGAAACCACCCTTCGGAGGTGGTTTCAAATCTATCCGGACCTAAGCAGTTTCATGTTATGATTCGTGTGGACGCCTGAAACGCAAACGATGACGTCATTAGCCCCCCCCCCCACTCATGTTTGGTGCGTGGACGCCTGAAACGCAAACGATGACGTCATTAGCCCCCCCACCAGCTGGGGGACGTCAGAGTTGCGTTGAATTTTTTATTCATTATTTTATTTGTATTCTTTTTGTAGCTTTAAATAAAGCCCCTTGATGAATTGAATGACTAACTCTACATTAAATAGTATTTCTGCTCAATTTAAAAGGTTGAATCTCCTCGTGACTGTTTGCATGGACCTTGAATATTTACTACAGCGTCCCTACAGCTCAATGCGGTCTTGCAATGACTCCGTCTTTATAGAGATATTCCTGAACCGCTTAAAACGAAACCGGATCATTTTCGCCCGTTTCGGCTCCCCCCCCCTCCGCCCCAACGCCTCCGACCTGACCCCCCAAAACAACACGTCCCCCGGGTCCGCCCGCAGCTCAGACCCTCCGTAGCAGCCTGGCTCTGAGCTGATGGGAGCGCCGGCTGGGACGGGCACAGAGGCACAGCGCTCGTACCCGTCTCTTCAAGTCCGGTTGGTGATCTCTGAGGTATGATATGATGAGGTAGAGGAAGGCAGAGAGGACGGCTGGGTGTCAGATAAAGTTCTCTGAGCTATGATCTGATGAGTCTGAGGTGGAGGAGGCCAGGGACGGCCGCGTAACAGATGATGGAGATGAGCTATGGTATGGTGATGTGTTGAGTTGGAAGAGGAGGAGGAGGAGGGCAGGGAAAGGCTGCATAACAGGATGAAGATGAGATATGATATGATGAGGAGGGCAGATGAAGGTTGAGTAATAGATAATAGAGAAATTATATGATGAGATGCAGTGTGTGTGTGTGTGTGTGTGTGTGTGTGTGTGTGTGTGTGTGTGTGTGTGTGTGTGTGTGTGTGTGTGTGTGTGTGTGTGTGTGTGTGTGTGTGTGTGTGTGTGTCAAAAGGGCTTTTACACGCTGCGCGGTGCATGTGTTCAACAGACCATAATGATCTTTAAAAGGTTACCCGCCTCCCAACAGGGTCTCGTTTTTCATCACAGAAATGGTTCTTTCCGAGGTAATTATATTTCTACACGGGCCAATCAGGACGCAGGGTCTTGATGGTACATGAGTACATGACTTCAGAGAACAGTTTGTCTTAAGGCAGGTTTAATTAAAGCCTAATTAAAGGTCTTCAGGAAGGGTTAATGCTAGTTCTGCTTCTGTGTGGATGGGCCAGGGCAAGCCTCTAGACCCCCTGTGTGAGCGTCGTCGGCCAAGAGTCCCCAGTAGTCAATGTGGGAGTGTGTGTGGATGACGGCTGGTTGAAGCAGCCTCACCCGGCCCGGTCTCAGTGGACTTTAGGGCTGGGTGAGGCTGCACACCTGTGGCCTATTGAGTGACCAGTGTGCAACAGGTTAAACCAGTCGTCACCACACACACTCGGGGAGGACCCCAGTTAACATCACCTGGGGGGGGGGGGGGGGGGGGTGTAGCTGGGCTGTGCCACGGTCACGTGTTCCATGTCAGCTGGGATCTCGGTAATGTGAGGGCGGTGTGTCGTGGAGAAGACCATAATGAACACAAAGTACCAAACGACCGTGGAACGGCCGCGAAGGACGGAACCGGCAGTGCTCAGCCCTGACGGGAAACCTGGTTTTCGGCGGCAACGCTGCGGAGAATGTCAACTTCATCGAGCGTGGCGGTTTTTTCGTCGGTTGGCATTTTTACAACCGTAGCGCTTCGTACCTTATCGTCGCCCTCACGTGATCAGAGGCCAGAGAGATCAGGGCCCAGACAGGAGGAAGGGTGGTGCATAACTAGACTCTGTGCAGCGCTACTTTATACGCGTGATCTCTCTCTCTCGCTGTCCATTTTGTCCATTTCTCTTGTCTCTCTGTCCCTTTGTCCATCTCTCTTTCCTGCTCTCTGTCACTTTCTCTGTCCTTCTCTCTCTCTCTTCTCTCATTCACATTTATATTCACATTTAGAGCAGAGGCTTAAGTTAAGGTTAGGTTCCTGGCTCAGGGAACCCTCGACAACCTTCCGGTTACAAGTCAACCCGCTCTACTTCCTGAGCTAAACCAACCCTGACGTTTATCTCTCTTCCTCTCTTCTCCTCTCTCTCTTCCCTCTGAAGTCTCTCTTTCTATGCTGATTCTCACTTTCCCTCTTTATTTCCCTCACTCTCTGTCTGTCTCTCTTTCCCTCCGTCTCTCTCTCTCTAAGAAGTAAAAGTATCTGTCTCTGCTAATTCTCTCTTTGTCTCGGTCCGTGTCCGTCTCTCCCAGTCCTAGTGTAATCCTGCACCACCCCATGAGAAGAGAAGTGTCAGAATAGAATCATTCAAATTCAGTCCCAAAGCACATTTTATTCAAAATGAACAAAATGCGCTTTGATTGTGAAAAGAAAAACTCCCGCCCCCCCGAGAAACAGCCCGGGAACTTGCGACAGTTGAGAAAGTCTTAATGTTAATACATAAGTATTACCATTTCACACGTGTTGTTGTGTGTGTGTGTGTGTGTGTGTGTGTGTGTGTGGTGTGTGTGTGTGTGTGTGTGTGTGTGTGTGTGTGTGTGTGTGTGTGTGTGTGTGTGTGTGTGTGTGTGTGTGTGTGTGTGTGTGTGTGTGTGTGTGTGTGTGTGTGTGCGCACGCACGCACGCACGCGTACATAGGTTTATGAGTCCTCTCAGCTCAAGCAGCATACTAATACAATAGAAAAGTTCTGCCTACTGTTGGTGACACTATGAACTCCATCTTGGGTCCGCGCGCTGTTGGGTCTCCCTGTGGACCCGCTGTACACGAGGCTTCACCAGGATCACTTTATTAGCTACGCTAGCAGGGGCCTCCAGCGCTCCGAGATAATAACTTTGCTTACACGCGGGCCCCCACTCCAGTCCCTCTTTATTACTTCAGCCGTCTGCGGCCCCACGACGCTGTGACCACAGTCACAGACGTTTGTTTCACTGTGGCTAAGGTTCCAAGGTTTTAGTAGCTGGCCTAGCTCGGCAAAGCAGGCTAGCCTAGCTACGCAAAGCGGGCTAGCGTAGCTCTGGCAAAGCTGGCTAGAGTAGCTTTGCTAAGCGGTCTAGCGTAGCTTGGCTAAGCAGGCTAGCCTAGCAACGCAAAGCGGGCTAGCGTGGCAAGGCAAAGCTAACGAGCGTAGCTTTGCTAAGCAGGCTAGCGTAGCTTGGATAAGTGGGCTAGCGTAGCTTGGCTAAGTGGCTAGCGTAGCTCAGCAAAGCGGGTTAGCGTAGCTTTGCTAAGCAGCTAGCGTAGCTCGGCCAAGCGGCTAGCGTATCGTGGCTAAGCGGCTAGCGTAGCTCGGCAAAATGGGCTAGCATAGCTCGGCAGAGCGTGCTATCCTAGCTCAGCAGAGCGGGCTAGCGTAATAGCACTTATGTAGCTTTGCTGAGTGTAGCTTAGCTTGAAGGACTAACGTAGCTCGGCAGCATAGTTAGCATTACGTGGCTGTGCTATTAGCGTAGCTTGAATGAGTAATTAGCATAGCCTGGCTGCATAGTCAGCATATCCTTGCTGTGTAATTAACAGCTTGGATGAGTAGTTAGTGTAGCTTGGAAGAGTAGTTAGTGTAGCTTGCCTCAGTGGCTAGTGCAGTTTGGCTGAACAGGTGTCTTCAGTTTACCCGTACGGCAGCCCATAGTAGAAGTGGTTAGCATAGCTTGGCTTAGCAGAGTCGTGTTGCTTGGCTAATGGGCTATTCTAGCTCAGCTGAGCAGTCCAGGGTTAGAAGGGGGCGAATCCCTGTTGTGACTCATGACAAGAGCAGCGGAGCAATGTGATTGGTCGATGACCCCTGTACAGTCTGTGGCCTGTGTCAAAGCTCTCCGGTTGTAAACAAGGACAACCGTCAGGTAAATGTCGAGCGAGAAATTGGTGTGTAATATAAAACATTGTTCCTCATTAATATTATTCCTGAATTTGAATTTCAACATTCTGTATCCATCACACTCCACTCTTGCTCTGTCTCTCTCTCTCTCTGCCTGTCTCTCTATCGCTTAGCTGTCTCGCTCTGTCGCTCTATCTCTGCCTATCTCTCCATAGCTCTTTCTCTCTCACTCTGTTTCTCTGTTTCTCTGTTGCTCCCTCTCTGTCAATTAAATTAAATTCAATAAAGCTTTATGGTGGCTGAAGTTTCATGTCGATATTATGACGTGTTATTCAGCAGGGATGACCAGGATGCACTCAATGTGGGCTAATGTGATCGATTCCCAGACATAGAGTTCTGGGTTTGAACGTTTCACTCTTATCTGTACTCCACTGGTTAAAACTTATGTTGTATCATCAAAGCGACTTCATAACGAGTCCAGATGTTTAATCACCCTGACTCATCTTCCTGTGGAGTGCAGAGAGGACAACCAAGTGCAGGGTTTCAGCGCCGAAACTCAAGCACTGCTGACGTCTTGGAGGCAAGCCAGCTCTCCTCCCTCTCTTCCTCCACCATCCTCTTCCTCGTTTATCTTCGGACTCAGAGCGTGATTGTTTTGAGTTCACGCTGGTTGGCGATTGGCTGGTATCAGTCCGGGTCCCGCATCCCCACGTCGTAACGCGGGGAGGAAAACACGATGCTGCAGCCAGGAGTTGAACCCTGCTGCCGGACTCGTTCAAACGCTGCACTGCTTGAATCTGCCCGGCCGTTGTCCACACTGGTGGGGATTCATTTGAGATGGATCTTTCATTTTCTCTCTTTCGTGTTTCTGACCGATCTGAAACTGTTGACCCATAACAGCTCCGGCATTACCAAGACGCTCTGACCCGTGGAGACGCTGAAACACATAAAGCCTGAAGGGCTTTATGTGAAGGGATAATGCTGTTTCGGTGGATGGACTGGGGTTCTAAAAGGGTACTGAAAGTTTGGGTACGGCTTCACTCAGAAATCACTGCCCCCTCTCCTCTCTTCACTTCACGGGAAAAAACACCAAGAAGACAAATATACAGACAAATCTATAAAACCTCTGCAGACAATTCCTGGACGAAGTGCATTGAAGTTATATTGATAGGCAGCTCATTCTAAAAGGGATGCCTTGCAAGGAGAGGCTTTTATTGGCTGCTGGTTGCCGAGCTGTATTCTGAGTCCCGTCGCCCTGGCAACGCACTTGATGCTAGGTTGAGTGCAGCAATTGACCTTTGATCAAATGATTTTGACAAGAGTTCTGTTTATGAGTGAAAATTGACACTCAATACCTGTTTGTGTGCTGGATAACTGGGTACACACACACACACACACACACACACACACACACACACACACACACACACACACACACACACACACACACACACACACACACACACACTCTCTCACACTATGAAGTATGTCTTTATCACACACACACTATGAAGTATGTCTTTATTTCTCTCTTTCTCCATTCTGCGTCTCTTGGCTGTACTTCAGTCTCTCTAATCCAGTTTCTCTCCTCTCCTCGGGGCACCCTCCACCATTGCAGGACAATTTGCCAGCAAATCAGCATTTATTTTTGTCAACACTCCTCGACACACACCACCCTGGCACGCCATTAGACTAACATCGCATGACGTGCCTATATGGAGTTAGAATCATGCCAAAACCCCCCACACACACAAAACGTGTTTTACTCGTGCACAGCAATCCACACACACACAAAACGTGTTTTACTCACGCACAATGATTCACACACATACTCAGAAACATATTTCTATTAATACGCATTCTAAAAGTTGCGCGTAAAAAAAAAATTCCTTCAAGTACAAAACAATTCTACAAGTACGGAACGAAAAGTTGCACGTGGATCTGAATGCATTTGTGCGTGGATCAGCAAGGCGGAAAATTATGGCGCTTTTCCACTACACTTTTCCAGCACGACTCGCCTCGACTCGCCTTGCCTCGGCTCGCCTCGACTCGGCCACGTTCCTTTTCCATTACAAAAAGTACCTACTCAACGTGGGCGGGGTCGTCATAGCACGGCGGTGCGAAACTGCGTGACACAAGGGATGTTCTATGCGCGACACAAACACAAACAATGGAGGACATGGAGGCAGTGGTGTACCTGCTGCTCGTTCTGTGGCTTTTTGTCACAAACAAAGCAAAAGAAGATAGTCAGAAAAGGCTGCAGGCGGCGAGACAAAACACAACAGAAAAGTACAGGAGAGTTTTGGAAGCCGTACAGCAGTATGAAGCCGAAGATGAGACGAGTGACGACACTCTCTGACCAATCAGCGGCCAGCAGTGTGTCGACGTCACATTTTAGTACCGGCTTGACTCGCTTGGAACCTCACCAGAGCAGGTACTAAAATAGTACCTGGTACCAGGTACTTTCCCTAGTGGAAACGCAAAAAGAACCGAGGCGAGTCGAGGCGAGTCGCGCTGGAAAGGTGTAGTGGAAAAGCGCCATTAGTAAGTTTTCCGCAGAAAATTTGCAGATTTGTTTTGTACGCGCAACTTTTAGTTCCGTACTTGTAGAATTGTTTTGTACTTGAAAGATTTTAGTTTGTACTTGAAGAAATATGTTTCATTGTGCGTGAGAAAAACGCGTTTTGTGTGTGTGTGGATCATTGTGCGTGAGTAAAACACGTTGTGTGTGTGGGGGTTTTGGCATGACTCTAACTCCATACGCCTAAACAAGTCGTATGACTTACACTTTAAAGACACTTGTAAGCTCTCGCCGTACCTGAGGGGGAGATATTTCAGTTCATTCATTGCTTTGAGAGTTTCTAGAATCTCTGCCATTTATTTCCTGTGATTCATAGTTTTCCTATAAAAACGCTTTGATGTTGTTACTACGGAGAGGTTTTTGGTGTGAGGAGAGAGAGAGAGAGAGAGAGAGAGAGAGAGAGAGAGAGAGACAGAGAGAGAGTAGAGAGAGAGAGAGTGAGAGAGAGAGAGAGAAGAGAAGAAGGAGAGAGAGAAGAGAGTTCATTCATTGCTTGAGAGTTTCTAGAATCTCTGCCATTTATTTCCTGTGATTCATAGTTTTCCTATAAAAACGCTTTGATGTTGTTACTACGGAGAGGTTTTTGGTGTGAGGAGAGAGAGAGAGAGAGAGAGAGAGACCCCGACCCCGTGGTAAACATACTGTTACTTCCTGGACACAACTCAACTCTGACCTCTGATCCTCTCCAGAGATCCGCCGTTGCTGTGGTTTATTTATCTCAAGAGCTCCAGCAAACTCCTTAGTCCTAGACAGAGTGGCCTGGTCTCTCTCTCTCTCTCTCTCTCTCTCTCTCTCTCTCTCTCTCTCTCTCTCTCTCTCTCTCTCTCTCTCTCTCTCTCTCTCTCTCTCTCTCTCTCTCTCTCTCTCTCTCTCTCTCTCTCTCTCTCTCTCTCTCTCTCTCTCTCTCTCTCTCTCTCTCTCTCTCTCTCTCTCTGTCTCTCTCTCTCTCTCTCTCTCTCTCTCTCTCTCTCTCTCTCTCTCTCTCTCTCTCTCTCTCCCTCTCCTTGCCAGCCCCTGTGTAAACAGGGTGCTGGTAGATTAATGAGTGGTGGTACTGGCGTGTGTTTACAGGCCGTGTTCTGAGTGGTACCGCGCGGAGGGCAGTGTGTGTGTGTGGACGTCATGAGGCATCGGAACACGGTGTGTTAGCAGTCGCTACCTCTGCTTCACGTCACAATGAATCACTTCCTGTCACCTCGGGCTCCTAGCGTAGCAACCTGATTAGTTTTGGCCCATGGATAAGGTACAGATGTGTGTGTGTGTGTGTGTCTGTGTGTGGTATAGATTGTACATTGTTTGATGTCTGTAAATCAGCTGTGATCATCCAACGTTTCACCCGCTGTTCAGGTTCAGGGTGTGTAGCATGAAGCACGTAGCATTTAGCACGTAGCACGTAGCATGAATCGTGTTCCAGATTTAGAATCAGATAACACTTTCAAATTCAGGATATTATTTTAGATCCACTTCTCCATTTCCTCTTCCTCACTGGAATCGCTGGAGTGTGTGTGTGTGTGTGTGTGTGTGTGTGTGTGTGTGTGTGTGTGTGTGTGTGTGTGTGTGTGTGTGTGTGTGTGTGTGTGTGTGTGTGTGTGTGTGTGTGTGTGTGTGTGTGTGTGTGTGTGTGTGTGTGTGTGTGTGTGTCAGGGTGTGTGTGTGTCAGGGTGTGTGTGTGGGTGAACCAATGAGCTGAATAATCTTCTTCTCCGGGTGTTGGGAGATGAAAGTGTGTGTGTTCAGACATAGGAGCGTGGGCTTGTACACACCCTCTCAGCCCCCTGCTGTGTGCTCGGCACCAACACGCCAGCGTCACGCTACCATACATCTGCCGGCACACGTGTTGCTGCCGTGTGCTGTCGGATGATACCAGGCAGACAATATAAGGGCTGGCTAATTAACCTATGATTCATGTTAAAGTCCAACTCAGTTAATGAGCCTGGAATAATTATTCACTGAAGTCAGTCATGTCTTCACGAAACTTATCAAGAGAACCATTGAGAATGAGGGGTGTGTGTGTGTGTGTGTGTGTGTGTGTGTGTGTGTGTGTGTGTGTGTGTGGTGTGTGTGTGTGTGTGTGTGTGTGTGTGTGTGTGTGTGTGTGTGTGTGTGTGTGTGTGTGTGATGGTGTGTGTGCATGTGAGTGAGTGCTGGTAGTGCGTGTGTGTGCTGGTAGTGCGCGTGTGTGTGAGCCTGGCGCTAGTGTTAGCTCGTACTCCTGTTTTGATCCTGTGCGTGTTAGCCGCTAACGAGCCCAACTGAAGACAAAGCTCTTTGTAGCCATTAGCTGCCGCAAGCCTCAGAGTTCCTCCAGCTTGTTAGCCCGCGGGGCTCAGAGAAACTCCACAAAGAGCAGAACTCTTGGATGTTCCTGGCAGCACGACGTCAGCGAGCTCATTAAGACCACAAGTCCGTCCTGCGCTAACGTCAGTGCTAAAAACAACACAGAGTTTACTGCAAAGTTCCCCCCCGCATGACAGACCAAGAAAGGACAAACGGAAGATAAAAACTAGAGGGAACACGTATACCTGCAGTCCAACCAGCCGTGTCATGGATGTCTCCGTTGACCTTTCAGGTGAAGAGAGACGTACACAACGATCGTGCAGTGTTTCAGACGTTTTGTTTCCATGTCCTCTACAGTTGGGAATGGTGGTGGTGGAGGTGGAGGGGTTGGTGGAGGAGGAGGTGGTGGTGGTGGTAGTGGTGGTGGAGGCGTTGGTGGTGTAGGAGGTGGTGATGTTTGTGGTGGTGGTGGTGGTGGTGGTGGTGGTGGTGGAGGCGTTGGTGGTGTAGGATGAGGTGGTGGTGGTGATGGTGGAGTAGGTGGTGGTGTCCTTGTGGTAGTGTTTAGATCCTCTCTCCTTTTGATCTCTCCTCCTACTCCACATCAGCCTGTCGCCCATCACCCTCCCAGATACCAACTATAGAGACTGGAGGTATTTCTGTCTCTCTCTGTCTCTCTCTGTCTCTCTCTCTCTCTCTCTCTCTCTCTCTCTCTCTCTCTCTCTCTCTCTCTCTCTCTCTCTCTCTCTCTCTCTCTCTCTCTCTCTCTCTCTCTCTCTCTCTTCTCTCTCTCTCTCTCTCTCTCTCTCTCTCTCTCTCTCTCTCTCTCTCTCTCTCTCTCTCTCTCTCTCTCTCTCTCTCTCTCTCCTCATTGTCTTCCATAAGTGTTCTGTAGTATCTGTCCCTCCTTCCAGCTGTCTGTGTCGTGTCTCGTGTCATCTCCAGCAGCAGGTAGCCCTATCCTGTAGTCGGTGTCCACGTCATGCAGAGAACGCTCTGCTCTTCATCGTTCCACCGTTCGCTTTAATGGTTAGAGTGTGAGAGCTGGCGGCAGATACTTTATTTCTAAATGTTTCCTCACCTCAGCCCGAGACACCCCCCTTCTGTCGGGAGAGCAGACAGGGGTGAGACAGGGATGGAAGGGAGGAGAGGGAGGAAGGGGGAGACAGGGAGCAGTGGGGAGAAGGGGGCGAGTGAAGGGTGAATAGAACAGGTTGATCAGTGTGAGACAGGATGGAAGGGAGGAGAGGGAGGAAGGGGGAATGATGGGGCAGTGGGGAGAAGGGGGCGAGTGAAGGGTGAATAGAACAGGTTTATCATTCCTTCGCGCCCTGCAGTCGCAGAGCAGGTCAAAGGGCATAGGACTAATTAATGGCTCCAGGAAGCAGGTCTCTTTTCATTGTCGTCCTGGCTGACCCAGGGCTCCGGGGGTGTGGTCCCAAGAGACTACAGTCCCTCAGTGTGGATGGATGGCTAGGTGGCATTTAACCACCATGGCCTCTGCAGATAAGCAAGACTTCTCTTTACTGATCTCTGATCTCCCTATCGCCCTGTCCCTCCCTCCTCTCTCTAACACGCTTCCTCAATCTTCTCTCTCTCTCTCTCTCTCTCTCTCTCTCTCTCCTCTCTCTCCTCTCTCCGCTCTCTCTCGCTCCCTCTCTCCTCTCTCTCTCTCTCCTTTCTCTCTCTCCTCTCTCTCTCGCTCCCTCTCTCCTCTCTATCTCTCTCCGTCTCTTCCTCATGAATTGCTAATATCTGATGATATCGGGCTGCTGCAGCAGAGGAGACAGAGAGAGAGAGGGGGGGAGAGGGGGGGAGAGAGGAACAAAAAGAGGCGGTAAGGAGGGAGAGGGAGAGAGGGGAGAGAGGAAGAGGAGAGGGATGGTAAACAAGGAGAATCATTTTTTGAAAC
>OLKM01001398.1:0-26731 GCA_900291075.1 Melanogrammus aeglefinus | reverse complement strand
TATATTCCTTCCTCACTTCGACACGGTGACTCTCACACACCCACACACATGCACACCCATTCACACGGAGCACCTACCCATTGATCTGAGCACCTAAAAGCATGTGCACATCAACCGTCGTATACACATTCAGAGACGTATAGAAACACACGTATACACCGTCATGTGTTTTTGTACTATGTTTTTCTTTGATATCAAAGTGGTGATCATACTCAGCTGCCAAACATGTATACACAAACACGCACACAATCTCTCAGCTGCCAAACCTGTGTACACACACACACACACACACACACACACACACACACACACCCACACACACACACACACACACACACACACACGCGCGCACGATCTCTCAGCTGCCAAACCTGTGTACACACATACACACACAAACACGCACACAATCTCTCAGCTGCCAAACCTGTGTACACGCACGCACACACACGCGCGCGCGCGCGCGGTGACACACAGCCGCTGGCATATGCAGCAGTGATGTTGAGAGCCGTCATTAAAGCCGACTTCTGAAGCCCGCAGCGGAGGGGAACGGCAACGCCAGGCAGGGGGCGGGGCTTGGGGTGTGAGTCACTCCTATTTTTTGAATATGTCAATCATTTCTTATGATGCTGATGATGGTCCATTGTTCCTAGTCTGTTCCTTCCGATAATCTGTTGCTTTTGTCCAGTGATATCGTCTGTTGTTCCTCATCTGTTGTTCCTCTGATGGTCTGTTGTTCCTAATCTGTTGCTCCTCTAATAGTCTGTTGTTCCTAATCTGTTGCTCTGGTCTGATGATGGACTCTATTGTTCCTAATCTGTTGCTCTGGTCTGATGATAGACCACTCTTACCCACTTATTGTATGTTGTATGCCCTGGAACTTACACATTGTACTTGGCATTGTGTAGCATCTTATCCTAGCCATCTTTGTTGTATACAGGGAATGGGTTAACCTAAAAATGGTTAGTGCTTTGCACTTGGTTCTATGAACATCCTTACAATACCAACAGAGATATATTGTTGTTTCTCCTTCTTCTGACAAAGGTGCTTATTGTAAGCCGCTTTGGATAAAAGTGTCTGATAAACCCCCTGAATGTAAATGTGAAATGATATTTGAGTCAAACGAGTCCAGGGTTGGGCATGGAACCCGCAGCAAGGAGCGCTGAGCCAGAGAACACAGAGAGGGCTGAGGCGGTGTGTATTGGTTCCTTGGCGGCCCTGGTCTTGTTCTTTGCCCCTGTTCCGCACGGTTTACCGCGCTCTGTAAGTACCTGTGGGAGCCAGAGATTGAATTAGTCTCTCCATTTAATGGAGTGCTGCCCTGGGGTTTTATAATGGGCTTCTGAAGCGCTTGTGAACAAACTCCCTTCATGTATTTCTTGATCCAATCAATGATTTACGAGTTTATTTATTCATTTGAGTATTTGATTATTTATTCTAAGACTCTTTAACGGAACGCGTGCCAGAGTCGGAGTGGTTAACGAGCCCCTGCGACTCCCAGGTGGAGACCCCGAGCGTCACATAGAAACCCATGTTTTCTACCAGCTGTGTGGATGCACTGCTGGTCTGGTGGTCTCTCATCCCAGAGGTTCTTGGTTCAGAACCCAATGGCCGCACTCTACCTGTAGGCTTCCTACAGCAAGATGACCTATGACCTTTATAATGCTGACCACACCCCTGAAGTCACCTGTAACCCTGACCACACCCCTGGACTCACCTGTAACCCCGACCACACCCCTTAACTCACCTGTTACCCTGACCACACCCCTTAACTCACCTGAACCCTGACCACACCCCTTAACTCACCTGTTACCCTGACCACACCCCTTAACTCACCTGAACCCTGACCACACCCCTTAACTCACCTGAACCCTGACCACACCCCTTAACTCACCTGTTACCCTGACCACACCCCTTAACTTACCTGAACCCTGACCACACCCCTTAACTCACCTGTTACCCTGACCACACCCCTTAACTCACCTGAACCCTGACCACACCCCTGAACTTACCTGAACCCTGACCACACCACCCGTTAACTCACCTGTTACCCCTGACCACACCCCTTTAACTTACCTGAACCCTGACCACACCCCTTAACTCACCTGTTACCCTGACCACACCCCTGAACTCACCTGTTACCCTGACCACACCCCTGAACTTACCTGTAACCCTGACCACACCCCTTAACTCACCTGAACCCTGACCACACCCCTTAACTCACCTGAACCCTGACCAAACCCCTTAACTCACCTGAACCCTGACCACACCCCTTAACCCACCTGAACCCCGACCACACCCCTGGAATCACCTGTAACCCTGACCATACACCTGTACTAGGTCCTTCATTCATCCTTAACGTTAATTGTCTTCTAACTAATCAACAAAGACGACTCAATCCTACGTTAGCCGACGTGTTGTCGTGTGCTACGTAGCGCGTCTCCCAGGGCGTAACCGTGGCGATGTCTCGAGCTCATACGTATCCTCGACAACAGATGTGTGTCGGGACTCGGGAGGGAGGGAGGGATGGCGTGGTGATGTGGGCTGACAGCCGGCCGGTTGTCAGCTGCTCAGCCTCATGCCTACACACCATACACACCATACATTATCATGCCATTTGCATTAAAGTATGAATGTTTCCTGAGGGAGCCATGATATCTAGGCCAGAGCCTCGGTATCCAGTCTTCTGCGTTCACTGTGGACACGCTGGCGCTAGCGTGCATACATATGTATGTACTGTAGATCACACACACCACTACCCACTGTATGGAACATTCACTAGAGACGAGCAAAAATAGAGACGGAAGTGGAAATTTCATTGGAGAAAATACATTTAAAAACGGAGAAGTTTCACAAGGTAAATGTAGGGCGTTCTTCACCCTGACAGCTCAGACGAAAGGAGAAAGAGTGAATGGGTGTGTCATGTGTAGGGAGTGACAGAGAGATGTAGAGATGAAGCGACGGAGGAGAATAAAATAATGCTATACACACGCACACACACTCTCTCACTCTCACTCTGAGAGAGATGTGTTTTTTTGGAGGATTTCGTCCACAAAAACACCGTCCAAGAAATCCCCGTCCAGGGGGGGGATTTCGTCCCCAACCTCTCTCTGTCTCTCTTATTGTCTCTCTAGCCCCCCCCTGGACAGCAGACCCCCTAACACCCCCCAACCCCCACTGACACCAGGCTTTATAGGGGGAAAGGTTACACAGCTGTTCGTCACCAGGACAATTGCCTGTGCAGCGGGCTCTTGTATTAACTGCCTCCGGCCCACGAGGGAAACGTGAACAAAATGCAACCAGCGTTTATATTCTGCCAATGAGCAGCAGTCACAGATATAAGAGAGACGTAGCATAATGCTTTTACCGGCCTCCACGCGCTCTAGGCTCTCTCTCTCTCTCTCTCTCTCTCTCTCTCTCTCTCTCTCTCTGTTTCTCTATGTCTCTGTCTCTGTCTTCCTCTCTCTCTCTGTCTCACTCTGTCTCTCTGTCGCTCTCCATCTACAGCTCTTCTTTAAACCTGCTGTCTCTCTCTCTCTCTCTGTTTCTCTATGTCTCTGTCTCGCTCTGTCTCTCTATCGCTCTCCATCTACAGCTCTTCTTTAAACCTGCTGTCTCTCTCTGTTTCTCTATGTCTCTGTCTCTGTCTTCCTCTCTCTCTGTCTCGCTCTGTCTCTCTATCGCTCTCCATCTACAGCTCTTCTTTATACCTGCTGTCTCTCTCGCTCTCTCTCTCGCTCTCTCTCGCTCTCGCTCTCTCTCTCTCTCTCTCTCTCTCTCTCTCTCTCTCTCTCTCTCTCTCTCTCTCTCTCTCTCTCTCTCTCTCTCTCTCTCTCTCTCTCTCTCTCTCTCTCTCTCTCTCTCTCTCTCTCTCTCTCTCTCTCTCTCTCTCTCTCTCTCTCTCTCTACTATATACCTGCTGTGTCTCTCTATCTCTCTCTCTCCGCCTCTCTCCCTCCTGGACCAGTGTTGATATGATACAGGGGATTCAGAAGCCTGCTATTAAGACATTTAGCTCTAGATAAGCTCTAGATATTGAAAATGTATTCTTTAAATCTCGTTGGTGTTAATGGCTGTCTGTATTGCATCTGGTCCTTGTGAGATTCCTAAACAGCCTGACTGCTGATTGCGTGGATCCACCGCGAGCTCCATCTGGATCCCTGATTTCATGACATTCACCCGTCTCTGTTAACTAGACCAAATCGGCCGGGAGCGTGTAATAACCATGTTGCCAGCGGAAAAATATGTGGCAAAAAGGTTCTAATTACGCCTTGGTGGGGTAATGCAAGACCTTTCAGCCCCAGAAATGGGGGCGAAAATGGTTGCTCTTTGTTTCTTTAGAAACGATAAAGTCTTTATCTGTCCTTCTTTTCATATCCTGCTCCACATACACTTTGACTTCATTAGACCAGCTTCATGTCATCATTCTATCGGATCACAGACCATTCGAATCATCCCGCCTCTGAGGGTTCTTCAGGAGCACTGTCCAATGGTTAATGGACTGCTTTTATACGGCGCTGATCCATTGCGCAGTGGCCCACTCAAAACGTGCGTTTGCAAGGGTATTTGCTAACATTCTCCATTCAACACATACATATTTCACACTCTAGCGACATTCACAGCAGCTGACAGACAGCTCTTCCGGGGGGCAGATAGTGGGTGAGGTGGCTTCAAGCGGACACCTCGACACTCTAGGAGGAGCTCGGGGATTCGAACTAGCAACCTTTTTCTGTTTTTCTCTGGTTACCAACCCTCTCGTGCCTCCTGTCGCCTTGAGTGGTTCTGCGGCCTCCACGGTTCCTTCGAACAGCTCAGAACCTATGTTCATTGTAGGATAGAGGTAGAACACATAAGACAGCCAATGCTTACGCTACGCTAGGCTAGGCTAGGCTAGGCTAGGCTAGGCTAGGCTAGGCTAGGCTAGGCTAGGCTATACTACTCCACACCTCGAGCCCCCACAGAGGTGGTTAACTTGTGCAGGCTCTCATCTCTACTGTATGCTTCCTGGCAGCTCTTCTGCCTTCCTCCAAGCTCCACCCCTCACCCAGTGGGATGAATGGATCCAGCTCTTGTTAGGCAAATACAATTGTCGGCCAATGAATTGTTAACAGGCCGCCCCCCCCCCCCCCCACACACACACACACAACACACCGCAGCACAGACAATCTAATGGCCCTTGTCACGGAACCGTTCAGAAATAATGATCATCCACTGTCTGCTGAACCTGCCTACTTGTACGGTTCAACATGATGGAGTGGGTCGGATTGTGCTGTGTGTGTCTCTGGTTTCAGCCCACATGATGGAGTGTGAGTGTGTGTGTGTCTATAGGTTCAGCGCGGACGTGATGGAGTGTGTGTGTGTGTGTGTGTCTACAGTTCAGCGCACGTGATGGAGTGTGTGTGTGTATGTCTGCATTCCTATGGCACACACATAAATTCGCGTGTGTATGTCTGTAGGCCCGACGCACGTGATGGATGTGTTGTTGTAATGTGTGTGTGTGTGTGGTGTGTGTGGTGTGTGTGGGTGTGTGTGAGTGTGTGTGTGTGTGTGTGGTGTGTGTGTGTGTGTGTGTGTGTGGTGGTGATGTGTGTGTTGTGTGGTTGTTGCTGTGTGATGTGTGTGTGTCGGTATTCCATCGCTAATAAGGAGTGTGGGTGTGTGATGTATGTCTGAGGCCCCACACACGTGATGGAGTGTGTGTATGTGTGTATTCCCACGCACATGATAGATGGCGTGTGTGTGTGTGTGTCTGTATGGCCATGGATGTGATGGAGTGTGTGTTTATGTGTGTATTTTAACACACCTGATAGGTTTTTAATGTGGACCTGCGTATTTTTTCCGCGTTTCTTTCTCTCTTGTTGTTTTCCCACCGTTTTTAAGGTACTTACCCCATTTTTTTACCGAGACACGTCTAAAACATGATGAGGAAATCAGAATGAAGAAACGTGAATCACTCGCGGAGTGGTGTCGTGTGTGTGTGGGGCACCGTGAGAATACCGGCTGTCATTTGAATCTGTTTAATTAACTGTGAGCTCCGGTCCTCGGTGGCCGACGACACGTTAGTCATCTCCGTGAATGCTGCTGGCTGTCTGCAGTCTGCTGGCCGCGTGCCTTATCTCCATCCTCTGCAGGGAGCTTCGGTGCCTCCACGGTCGCATTTATGGTGTTAATCTGAGGGTGGAGATCGGAGGGGGGCCTCGCCTTATCTCCTCCCTTTCACCGCGCTCCGTTCCGGGACCGGCGAGCGTGTTATTCACTCTGAGCGGGGCCTGTCGGTGGCGGGCGCGTCTCTCTGCGCTGGTGGGTGGTTTTGTCAATGGCCGATTGAGTTAAGAAACGCAGCCACAGCGGAGGTCACGGGATAGCTGCAGTGTGCACAGCGATAAAGAGAGGAGAATGGAGAGACAGAGCGAGAGAGTGAGAATGCCCAGCCGGGTTCCAGCTCAAGATTAATTTCTTCTCCGTCTGTCCCTCTGTTCTCCATCCTCTGTCCTGACCAGCGAACCCTCCCCAGCCTCCACCCGTCCATTAGAAGCAGCAATGAAAACTCATTCCACGCTGAAAACTGCCCTCAACCTCATCACTCACAGCCCTGACCTCACTGTGGATCCACATTGAGCCTCACTGCTGCTGGCACAGCCATCATAGCTTTAACATACTCCCCCACGTCAGTTTGTCTGGTTTTGTTCTCATCTTTTAGAACCATTACTGTCCTGTAGTTCCTGCAGTGGCTCCCTTCAGGCTTTCAGGATTAATAAATGTTATCGTCTGATCTCGTACGGAGATCCATCGGTGGCCGTCAGGCATCGCTGAACCACACGCTTCACCTCGCTTGATCTTTTCACCGCTGGTCGGAGCAGGAGCAACACCTTTCACCACAGAGCAACACCTCGATCGCGTAGCAACACCTCCATCACGTAGCAACACCTCCATCACGTAGCAACACCTCCATCACGTAGCAACACCTCCATCACGTAGCAACACCTCCATCACGTAGCAACACCTCCATCACGTAGCAACACCTCCATCACGTAGCAACACCTCCATCACGTAGCAACACCTCCATCACGTAGCAACACCTCCATCACGTAGCAACACCTCCATCACGTAGCAACACACCTCCATCACGTAGCAACACCTCCATCACGTAGCAACACACCTCCATCACGTAGCAACACCTCCATCACGTAGCAACACCTCCATCACGTAGCAACACCTCCATGCGCGTAGCACACCTCATCACGTAGCAAACACCTCCATCACGTAGCAACACTCCCATCACGTAGCAACACCTCCGCCAACCCCCCCACCACCCCCCCCCCCCCCCCTGGGGAGCTCCTTCTTTGTACTGCCGCTACCTGCAGATCAGAAACCCTGAGGCCATCGATGAACACCTCCGTCACTACGGCGCCCGGCGTCCCAGGGAGCCGGTCTCACCCCGCGACCCGTAGGCCGTCCGTGTAGAGATGAACTCACATCCTGTTATCCTCCTCTGACTCAGGTGAAACCCGTGGCGAGGCGGGGGGGGGGGGAGAGCGGCTGTAGGAGGCATAACTGGTAACTGGTTGGGGCTGCTGGTAATCCCCCCCTGCCCGGACCCCCCCCAAGGGAGAGCGGAGAGCGATGACGACTGACTGCTTTTGTCAGAAGGTCGGAGGAACGACTGTTCTCACACAAAGGTGACCTGTGTTGGGCGAGTAATGCAATCAGTTGCCATGGAGCCCTGGCTTGTTAAAAATAGTTTTCCTCGTGTCTCGTGTGGCATCTCCCTGAAGTGGCGCTGGTCGTATTTATAGAACGTCAGCAGGGAGTTGAAGTGGCGCTGGTCGTATTTATAGAACATCACACAGTGAGTTTTGAGGGATGTTAAGGTTTTTGCGTCCACGGTGTTAAGAGGTTAGAGACCACCATCTTGATTTGAACCCCAATGCTCATGGTGTACCTGTATCCAGCCTTCAGCGGGCTGACCCCTATCCCCTATCGGCTCGTTCACGACAGAGGTCTGAGTTCAGTGTGAGATGTTTGCTTAAAAGCGTTAGCTGGCGAGTGACTAAATAATAAATAGTTCTAAAACCCCTTCATGTTGCTGCCTCTGTGCGTCCTCCGGAGAGACAGACGGATGTTTATCTGACAGACGAGTGCTCCGGGCTCACACGGGTCCTCTCAGGGCTGTCACAGAGGCTCTCTGTGAAGCACGCCACGGAACAAACAGAGGGGTAGAGCAGCGTTTCCAAACCTGTTCCGTCTCTTGTACCCCTCAGCCCCAACGGCTCCAGAGCCCCTCCAGTGACGGGAGCCCACAAACACTTCTCCTGGACTGATACCGCACTGCTATCATTTCTCTTGTACCCCTGGAATGTGCTGCTGTACCCCTGGGGTACGGTAGGCCCCCCCGGCAGGGAGTCTACGACGTAATTCAGAGGGTTCTACGTCTGAGTGGCTCCTGTGTTTCCCTCCTCCTGAAGGTCTTTGAAGTTCGTGTCTGAAAGCCGTTCAGTGATTTCACCTTCGGCCTTTTCGGTTGTTTGTTCTGCTCCTCTCCCTCGTCGCTGGCTGTGATTCGTTGATTCGTTATCACTGTGTATCACCACTGATCGCCACTTTGGGGCGGTCCCCATGGTGACCTCCAGGGTGGGGCAGTCACCTGTCACCATGAACGCCTCACAGTGGTGTGGTCACGGCCGAGTGTGCGTGTGTGCGTGTGTGTGTTTGTGTGTGTCTCCTTACCGCTCCCTCCGCACCCTGCGGTCGCCCGCAGGGTGCTTAGTGAAGTTGTTTACTCCTGTCTCCTCTCCCGCCCCCCCCCTGCCCCCCCCCCCCAGGGACAGCTGGTTTGGTCTGCTCAGATGCTACCAGACACAGCACTCCTCTGTGTTTGCATACTCTTTTATTATTTTGATGGTTTGTTGTTCTTTCTCCTGCTGAATTGAAATCTACTCATTAGGAATATAGAAGTAGAACGTGTGTGTGTGTGTGTGTGTGTGTGTGTGTGTGTGTGTGTGTGTGTGTGTGTGTGTGTGTGTGTGTGTGTGTGTGTGTGTGTGTGTGTGTGTGTGTGTGTGTGTGTGTGTGTGTGTGTGTGTGTTTATATACACAAGAGAACCAGACAGGTAAAGCAAGCATCCCGGTCTGCCCCTACACGCCGCTTCACATCACTCCCACGCTCACACTTTATCACTTAAACACACGTACCTCATTGTATCACTTAAACACACACACATCATCTTATCACTTAAACACACACACCTCCTCATATCATTTAAAGACACACACCTCTCCTACACGCATGCACGCACATCAAAAGACACACTAAACCCGACACAGCCACACACACACAACCCCATCCCATGCACACACACTCACACTCCCATCGGTCCCCCTGAGTCTGTGTTTGAGGTCAACCCCGCGTTAGGTGTGTAGCAGCACCTGTCAGTGTCTCAGTCATGTGACCGAGTGACGGCCATCCTGTGGAATGACCTCGCCGTTCTGTATGTGCTGGGCTGTTCCACTAACCCCCTCCTGTCTTCGTTCGTTCCTCAGGTCGTGGACATCAGCTTCCGCTGTTCTGTTTTCTTGTTTTCATGAACCGTAGTAAAAAATTATCATTAAAGACGTAGTGAGGGAGATAGCTAAAGGTAGGTGATTCAGATACTGCTGCTTGCCAAAGTAAAATGCCAAAAACGCTTTCTGCCTGACAAATGGGCCTCCGTTTTGTCCCCTTGTGTATTCGCCTCATTCTTGATGGAGAATAACCATTGGTGCTGTACAACTGTATAAATAACAATGCCATTTCCAGTTCTAGTCTTGGCCCAGCTTAGTACTCAGTGTTGAAGGAGGTAATTGCTCATCCCCGCTACAGTCCTGGCAGACTAGGTTGTGTCCCGGTCTGCTAGCTAGACCAATGAACCAGGCTGAACACCACCTTACCCTGGGTAAACACCAGCTGAACCGGCCTAAACACTACCAGAACCAGGCTAAACACCACCTGAACACCACCTGACCCAGGCTAAACACCACCTGAATCAGGCTGAACACCACCTGACCCATGCTAAAAACCACCTGATCCAGGCTGAACACCACCTGACCCAGGCTAAACACCACCTGAACCAGGCTGAACACCACCACCCATATTCTGGACTCATTCTAATTTAAGGATTTGTTTTCGAAAATATCATTGGAATGCGATTGGATCGGTCAACATGCTACTCATACCAATGTGCTAGTTCTGTCGTCGGAAAACAAAAGACATGTTTTTACGACTACACCGGAGGGGGTGGAAGGGAATGTGGAAACGTATGGCTTATGTAACAAATAATGAATGCATGAAGAAAGGTGAAAACAATAAGAGAAGGAGAAGAAAGAGAAGGGAAGGAAGAAAGAAAGAACGTAAGCTTAGAGAGTAAGTTGTTGTTAAAGCAGAAGCTGTTGATTAGTCAACAGAGGTGGCGCTAAACAGTATTTAGTCTAATTAAAACTCACGCTCCAGGGAAAGCTCAAGCGCTCTCTCAACGGACGCCAAGTGAGACCACCGCAGGCTCGTAAAATAATAAGATAAAGCATAATTCACGGCTTAGCTTTGTTTCCCCGATTGTCTTTCTTTAAGTTGTTTTTGGGCTCCTCTCCAGATGCTTCTGTACAGTGTCTGGAGGTTTTGTTTTCAGGTCAGACTCTTACGCAGGCCGGTTGAGCTCACTGCATATCCTAATATCGGTCCTTCCTCTGAGTTGGGCTGCATAATGGTAGGAAGGTGTAGAGGAGCACCAGGAGACCGGGATGTTTCAGGGTGAGGTGGACCTCCAGATCCCCCCTTTACCCTCACCTCCGCCCACAGGGTCAGACATGAGCATCTTTACAGTATCTTTAGGCAGGTATAGTTATTGGTCAACGGCAGACTGGTTAAGCACTTTCTACTGCCATATTTTTGCATGAAAAAAAGCTCTATAAATCTTTCTATAAATAGTTGCTAGGATGCTAGGATAGTGCATGGTTTAAGGTGGCTCCTAGCTTAGAGGTTATTGCTTCGATACCCCAATGTCCGCAGCAAAACATGTCGGCATCCTCGTGTTGCAAACCTGCATGTTTCTGAACTAACCAAGTCACATTGGATAAATGTGTCTCCTCAACTTTAGATTACATCCAGTTGTGCAGTGTTCATTTAAACTAAGACATCAGCCAGTCTTTAAGCGTTTGTGCTTCTTTCAGTCCTGTATGATAAGATAAAATAATCCTTTATTAGTCACACAGTTGAGAATTTGGGTAAGAGCAGCGAAATCAGTAGTGCAAAATACATAGAGAAAATACAAATACAAACACAAATCCAAATAAAGGACTATGTACAACAGTGTGCACTTGTGCATATGTATTGGCAGTCTGTGGCTGTGTGTCATTGAGAGCAGTGCTGATTGTACAGGGTAACTCTAAACCACTTAGGACATCCTTAACCCTGCCATGTTTTATACACCACCCTGTTAGGCTGGGTGCAGGCTAAGCATTACAGATGTACAACCGCCACTGCTAACCAACTCCTCCATGTTCTTTCTGTACTGTAGCGATTCTTAAAAGGCCAGTTGAACTGTATAGCAACGGTACAGAACTGCGCTCGACATAAGCGATGGGATATAATCGGCTGTTTCTGATTGTGTCTAATTGGTGCTCATCAAATCACTGACAACCCCCGGGATCAATTTCAGCAAATCAGAAGCAGCGATTACATTAAGCGGTGTTCAAGCCGAGATTGTGCTGTCCCCGTGGTTTAGTGTTCGGTACTTCTTCACATAATTAGGCCTTCCCAGGATAAACCCTTTTGCTATGTTAATGGGCTGTGCATGTAGACAGGGTAATAAGGCAGGTTTGAGCTGGTTGGGTGACACCGGCTGTCAATCAAGTCTTGTCTCCTCATTTTTCACTGTCACCAACCAATCAGCTGTCAGCTATGATTTATGGCCAACGACGAAGCTAGAGCGAAATGTGTCCAGTTTTTAATTTACATCTCCTCAAACATTTGTATTCCCTTGAACAGCCTTCAAGATATGATGAAAAGGTTTTTACTGTTAAATAAACTGCTGAATATATTACGTAATGCTCAGTTTGGATTAATTTGTCATCGGCTGGTTGAGGTTTGGAATAGCTCCCCAAGTGCAAAGTCAATATCTGCATAAACATAAGTATCATCAATTATCGTCCATCAGTTTTCCACTTGAGATGAGAACGACCCGATATTTCACCATCTCTCACGTCTGGTGGGTATTTTTGGAGATTCCCACTTGTTTGATTTATCGAAGCTACTGAAGTGCTCGGTAATTTGGAGAGGATCAGATTTGTTCAAGTGATGGTGTTCTCTGTAGAAATGGGCTGAAAGTGGGACGTTTCCATTCTGATTGGTGGACCCTTAAAAAGTAATGGTTCGTTTTTTAACTCGATGGAAAAAGGTAAACATATGAATGCAATGCAATCACTGTATAATAATTCCATAATGATCTTTCAGTGCTGCCCCTGCTCTCAGTTCTCCACTAGTGGATGACTTGGTAGGGGGTGGGACGGGAGTCATCGTCTTGGTGACACCGCTTCCAAACGGACGGTGCTCATCACATTCATAACTGGGTGTTCACCGTTGCATAGCAACACTTGAATCTAGAATTAGCTCCTAATTATTTCACCCGTGATCGAGTGGGATCTATTTTCAAACCGAAATTACATCGCGCAAAAAGCTAAATAACATTAAACCTAAGTCATGCTTTTGTGTGGTAATGCAAGAATGAAATCATCTTATTTTAAGTAGCAGCTGCTGACGACTTTCCTCCTGTTATAGAAATGTCTCGCTGGAGTTTTCTTGCTTGAATATATTAAGATGTTGCAGCTTTTGTGCTGTAGCGCTTCAAGGAAAAGGGTATATTCTGGAGCCAACCTCAACCTTTTGTTGATTGTGTCTCGGTGGCATTTGAGAGTCGAGTGATCTCACACGAAACAAACGAACAATGGTGTCTAGGGTGCTTCAGTCCCAGTTAAGAGCTCTGAGTTGAAACCTCCCTCGTTGTACAGTGTAGGCTACATGGTGTCTAGTGTATTTGGACCTAATTTTGTGATCTCACTTAGATGTTAGATCTTGGTTGAGATATTCCAGTGCAGTGGCACTACATTTTCTCTCCATTGAAGGAGCTCTGGGGTACTTTGGGGATTTCACGTTGGGTTCCTGACTGGCCATGTGTGCTCAGGAGGATCGGCTGATGAACCTGCTAGGACAGACCTCCAGCGACCAGAGCAGAATTATCAAGCTAACCCATTAAACTCACACTCTGAATAACTGAACGCGAGCAGCGATCCTCTCGGCGCGTACATCCAACCGTCGCCCCTCGTCTTCTTTCATTTAGTTTCACTTTCGGTTTATCTCGTGACAGTGCAGGGCGGGGGTGGGGGGGAGGGGAGAGGGGGGGGGATAATGACGGGGTCTGGAACGGTCCGGTTATTCAGCCGGAGACAACGGCATTCATGAGCCCACGCTCGACGAGACGTCGTCGTCCGCTGAAAGACGTCTCCTCTGCTATTCAGCTCTCAGCGCTCTCTGTTCTTATTAGCAGCACCCAGCTGCAAGCGGCTCGATTCTGTCTCCCAGGACCTCTGAATGCCACTCTGCAGCTAGAATTGGTGAAACCAAAGACAAAGGCCTCCGCGTTGGGGGAGCCAGGGGGGTTTAGAGGAAACGTGACGTTAAGTGAAGAAGAGAGGGAATCTGAAAAGGTCACGGACGGGAAGCCTCTCTGGTTTGGACTAATTAATGCCAGACTGAGGCTTGTCCTTTATCTCACTCATTGGAGCGTTTCAATGAAAACCTGTTGTTGTGTTGGTGAATGACGATGCTCCAGTTAACTATGATGAGCATTAGCATAAAAGCCATTAGAAACCGACTAAACGTGGATGTTTTGAATACCCTTTGAAAGAAAACGTTTGGCATTGTGATTGCCAATGATTCACCCGACTACGCTGGAAGCTGAATCCTATTTCACGTTTCTTAAATTTCTTCCTGATTGACATCCTCGAATGTCTACTTCTTCTTCCTCCATTTGTCAAAAGTTCTGAGTGTTTCAGTACCAGAACTGGTTTCTCTTCTCTGCCTCCACTTCATACATCATGTCGACCGCATGTATAGCAAAACATTGAGTCGCTGTGATTCAATGTTGATGTGGAATTCTTTCACGTTGGAATTGAACTCTGTAACTCCCTGACCCCCCGGTAACCTCTTTGATCCGCCCACGCAGAGTGTGGGAGATCTAGCTATGAAAAATGTATCGGGTAAAATAAACTGCATCTATAATTCAGGCGCCTTTCGGCAGATGACCGCAACTTGAGGTCATGGCTGTCTCAGAGGATTATAGGTCATGGGCGCTGTCAAGGTCACCGCCGGTGTCAAGGTCACTGCCAGGCAAGCCGGTGACTTCTGTGAAACCTCTGCCACTAATTCTGCTGTGATGCAGACTGCAGGAGCGATAACAGACTCTGAGAGTGCGTGTGAATCAGGGAGCCGGCTCTGTTCAGTGTGGCGGGATCTGTGTTAGGATGAGGAGAGGGACTGGGAGAGGGAGAGGAGGTGGTGGGAGAGGTGGTGTTGGAAAAGAGGGAACGAAGGTGATGGAGAGGAAGGGAGAGAAGGAGAGGAGGTGGAGAGGGAGAGAGGTGGTGGGAGAGAGGAAGGGAGAGGTGGTGGGAGAGAGGAAGGGAGAGAATGAGGGAGAGGAGGTGGTGGGAGAGAGGGAGGAAGAGGTGGAGAGAGACAGTGAGGAGGAGAGCCAGGACATTGGAAGGGAGAGAGCAGAAGGAGGGTGAGAGAGAGATGGACGCAGTGTGAAGGAAAGGGAGAGAGAATACAGCAGAATATCATAGAGTGGTAACAGAAACAGTTTCCCTGGGAATAATAAAGTGGTTTGTTTGTGAATGTGGAAGGAGGGGTGTGGTGAAGGACGAATCAGCATGCTGCAGAACCTAGAACCATGTTCCGTTTAGCCCCCAGTTTATGCTCCAACAGCAGACACACTTCACCGGCTCTTGCGGCCCACTTCATGTCGTTCGGAGCAGAAACACTGCAGAGCCACTGATGTTCAGCAGCCGATACCCAAACATCAAATGTTCGCCAATCAAACAGACCCGCGTTAAAGTATTCAGGAGGGCCGCTTCTATTATGTGTCTGTGTGGGAGGCGGTGGGGGGTGTTGGCCTGTGTGTGGGAGAGAGGGAGAGAGGGAGAGAGGGAGAGGGGGAGAGAGGGAGAGATTGTTCACTTATGACTCCGTAATTCTTCAGACACTCCTTATCCAAGGTGACTTAAAGGGAATCCAGATCCATGTCATTAAGGAGCAGGTAGGGGTTAGACAGTACAGAGACAGGTCATTAAGGAGCAGGTAGGGGTTAGACAGTACAGGGAGAGGTCTTTAAGGAGCAGGTAGGGGTTAGAGAGTACAGAGACAGGTCTTTAAGGAGCAGGTAGGGGTTAGACAGTACAGAGACAGGTCATTAAGGAGCAGGTAGGGGTTAGACAGTACAGGGAGAGGTCTTTAAGGAGCAGGTAGGGGTTAGAGAGTACAGAGACAGGTCTTTAAGGAGTAGGTAGGGTTTATACAGTACAAAGAGTCCTTCTGGCTCTTTAATGCGAGCCAAGGCACACTGATCGCTTCCGTGCCTTAGTTACACCAGAAACAGGTTTTGACAGGAATATCGATCGCCACCAGCACGCACCAGCTAGGGAATCCTGATTGTTTTGACCCCTGTGTGTGTGTGTGTGTGTGTGTGTGTGTGTGGTGTGTGTGTGCGTGTGTGTGCGCGTGTGTGTGCGTGCACTGTGGGGGCTGTGTATTGGAGGATGCTGGTCCCAGCAGGGGGGCTGCATCGATCAACCACCGTGGGTCCTCAGGGTTTCAGAGGGCAGAGCTCTATGAATGTCCCCCCCCCCCCCCCCCCGTCCCCCTCTGTCCAACTGACCAATAGAGAGACTTGAGAGGCAACACACGGGCCGACATCCATCAAGTCCGGGCCGATGGTTCCGTAGTCGTGGTTACGGGCCAACTGCAGCCAAGGAGGTACAGAAGGTCACCTAGGCAACAGAGGATGGCTGGTTTCGTGCCTCGGTTCCCCACTGGCCTGCCCGGGGTCTCTGAGCAAGGCACCTTCTGTCTGCTAGCTCTAAGGACTCAGACGAGTGTTGATGAGTACCTTGGTATTTCACAGGACGAATTTTGTGATCCTAGGGCGAGTGCTCAAAGCCACCTACAAATGTCGCCTCATCCATTATTTCTATCTCACTATTTAGTCATCAAGCTGAAGCTTTATCCAAAGTGACGGACGGTGACTCCACCCCTTGCTCTCGGCTGCCTGCAGGACCGGACGTTGGGCTCTGAACCCAGGACGTTTTGGCAGGGAGTCCAACACCCTGGGCTGTCCTGACTCCATTCAAATTTGAATGTTAATCTTCCTTTACTAAGGAGATTCATTGTGGAGTGGTGCGAGGCATTCTGGTGGCCTCAGGGTGGTCTCTGTTCCTCCGTACCCCTTCCCTTCATGTGTTTCTCTCACTTCAAGATGTTGTTCGATTGTTTTACCCTAGGCCTCCTTCTCTCCTTCTATCTCTCTTCTCTCTCTCCTCTCTCTCTCTCTCTCTCTCTCTCTCTCTCTCTCTCTCTCTCTCTCTCTCTCTCTCTCTCTCCTCTCTCTTCCTCTCTCTCTCTCTCTCTCTCTCTCTCTCTCTCTCCTCTCTCTCTCTCTCTCTCTCTCTCTCTCTCTCTCTCTCTCTCTCTCTCTCTCTCTCTCTCTCTCTCTCTCTAGCTCTCTATTTATTAAACTCCTCTCTGCTCATCCCTTATTATCTACTGGTGCTTTCTGTTTAACTTTGCTTTCATCACGTCCCCGGGATAACCCCCATAATCCTCCTCTCTGCCATGTTTACCCGGCCTGGACTGGGCTCAGCCAATCACAGTGGCTCCCTAAATTCTCCGTGCTCTTTAATGATCTATCGCCTCCACACCGTGAACTCCATTTCGGCCGTCACAGGGACACACTGGGACTTAAGGGTGGATGTTCCTCCACCTTCCCTATGGTTCTGCAGGCTGGGAGGAGATTAGCTACAACTGCGTGTTGAGGTTTCGGGGAGAACAATGCTTTACAGAATATTAGTGGTGGTAATTTAATGCAAAGCGTTCCCGGGGACAGCCATCCAGCGTTCAGTGGTATTGGTTTTGTTCGCTCGGGCACCTTGTGGAGAGCATGAGCTGTCTGGTGTTATTAAACGGAGCGCTAAATTACACTCATAAACACAAGGATGCGTGTGTGCGTGTGTCTGTTTGCCTGTCTGCCTGTCTTGTCTTTCTGTTTATCTGCCTGTCTGCCTGTGTCTGTTTATCTGCCTGTCTGTCTGTTTATATATCTGTCTCTCTTGTTTGTCTGTATGCAACAGGAAGACATTTTAAAGAAAGGGAGGGAGGAGGTGAGGGGGGAGGTGAGGGGGGAGGTGAGGGGGAGAAGGTATCAGCCGAAGTAGATGGGAAGAAAAGGGAGTCAAAGTGATGAGAATGAAAGGAGAGGGGAGAGGGAGGGGAGAGAGAGAGAGAGAGAGGGATTTGCAGAGGGAGAGAGAGAGAGAAGGTGGGTGAGACAGGTTTGCAGAGAGGGAGAGAGAAAGTGGGTGAGATGGGTTTGCAGAGAGAGAGAGAGAAGGTGGGTGAGACAGGTTTGCAGAGAGGGAGAGAGAGTGGGTGAGATGGGTTTGCAGGAGAGAGAGAGAGAGAGGGGTTTGCAGAGGGAGAGAGAGAGAGAACGTGGGTGAGACAGGTTTGCAGAGAGAGGGAGAGAAAGTGGGTGAGACGGGTTTGCAGAGAGAAGGAGAGAGAGACTGGGTGAGAGGGGTTTGCAGAGAGGGAGAGAGGGAGGGAGTGGGTGAGACGGGTATGTAGAGAGGGAGGGAGAGATGCTGACTAGATCAGGGGGAGTGTGGGATGATCAAGGCTTCGTCAGGCTGACGTTTTGTCTCACCGCTTTTTCACAGAAGATGAAAGAAAACGTGCGGTGACAGAATTGGAACCACAAAGCATCTTTGTGGCCCCAGGCTCCAGGGCCAGGGCAGCGAGGAGCAGAACGACAGCGACCCTGGTCCCGTAGCGGGTACCCGTCATTATCGGTCATATCCTAGCTATCCTCGTTGTTTACGGGGAATGGGTTAACCTAGCGATTGTTAGCGCTTGGCACTTGGTTCTATGAACGTCCTTACTGTACCGACGGAGATATAAATTGTTGTTCCTCTTTCTTCGGACAAATGTACTTTTGGATAAAAGCGTCTGCGCTAAATGCCCTTAATGTTAATGTGAATGTCATTGATCAGGTCGTTTTCCTCCAGCACGATTCACCGGGAACAGAGATACATTATATAAAGAGCATCTGGCCCAGTGCTGAGTATAGGGAGGCTGCAAACACCGGGCATCGAACCCAGAACCTCTCCACTGGACTCCCCAGCTGGAGACGAGCCTACGGAAGAGCCTGTACCTTTGCACCCACAGGTATCACGCACCTGTGGCATGAAACAGCCAATCAGATGGAGTCATGGACGCGATGTTGATAACCTGAGTCCCACTTTGTGGATTCGTTAAAACCGGCACACACACCAAGCAGCCAAGCTGTTCTAATTATGGGATGTGTTCTGGTTGCCATGGCGTCTCCCAGGGCGATGGGCGCAGGCTGAAGGACAGCTTCTTTAATTAGAAACACAATGGTGGGGATTGAAGTCCGGGCCAAGAGACACCACCCCTTCAGCCCTTGTGTCACACACACACACACACACACACACACACGCACACGCACACGCACACACTGGTTGAGTGACAGACACTTCCTCTCTCTCCACGGCATCATGATGTCCGCTGTGTTAAGTCTCTTTCTCTCGCTCTCTCTCAAGCATCTCACCATCCCATTAAACCGACAAAAAGGTGCTAATGGCCACTTAATCCATAATCCCATCCTCCTGCTCCCTCCTCCCATATCCTGCCCTCCTTTTCACCTTCCTCCTCTCCTCTCCTCTCCTCTCCTCTCCTCTCCTCTCCTCTCCTCTCCTCCTCTCTCCTCTCCTCTCTCTCCTCTCCTCTCTCCTCTCCTCTCTCCTCGCTCCTCCTTCCTCCTCCTCTCCTCTCCTCCTCCTTTCCCCTCTCCCTCCCCTCTCTCCCCTCTCCTCCTCTCTCCTCTCCCTCTCCTCCCTCCATCTCTCCCTCTCTCCACTTCTCTCCCCTCTCCCCTCCCCTCCCCTCCTCTCCTCTCCTCTCTTCTCCTCTCCTCTCCTCTCCTCTCCTCTCCTCTCCTCTCCTCTCCTCTCCTCTCCTCTCCTCTCCTCCTCTCATCTTTCCTTCTATCCTTCTCCTCTCTCCTTTCTCTGCAGTAATACTGAATTACAGTACTGCAGTATTACGTTGTATTAAAGTACTACAGTATTAAGTTGTAATGCAGTTCTGCAGTATAATGTTGTATTGGTAGGGGGGGTCCTTGTGGTGGTAGGGGCGTGTGTGTGGTGATGGGGGAATGTACTTGTAGTGGTGGGGGCGTGTCCTTGTGGTGCTAGGGGCGTGTCCAGTTGGTGATGGGGCGTATCTATGTCGTGGGGGTGTGTCCTTGAGTTGATGGTGGTAGTGGTGGTTGTGGGGGGGGGGGGTGCAGTGATCATGTGATCATGTTTGGACCCAAAACCATCAGGGGACAAAAGGGACCCACAGCCCTGATGGATGCCCCTGGTCCTGGCCCTGGTCCTGGCCCTGGTCCTGGCCCTGGTCCTGGCCCTGGTCCTGGCCCTGGTCCTGGTCCTGGTCCTGGTCCTGGTCCTGGTCCTGGTCCTGGTCCTGGTCCTGGTTCTGGTTCTGGTTCTGAGTGGACCCAGAGGACCCAGAGGACCCAGAGGACCAGACCCAGATACTGGGTGTGGAGACACTTTTATGGCTGGTTAGGGGAAGCTGAATGTGACTTTGGAGGAAGTTTGGACCACATCCATCGTCTCAGCACTCCTGTGCTATCTCTGTGTCTCCCTGCTCTGACAGCCCAACGTCCCGTGGGGGATTAATAAAGTGCATCTTATCTGCGCTGCGGTGTCATCAATCTTAACGGGTTCCATAACGCTGGACGTCAGATGGAAAAACAAACGCTTCATTCGTCAGCTTTCCAAAGAGGCATCCCCTGTTTGTGTTTTGTGTTTCGCATTGCGAGCCTGCAGCAAACCGCAAAAAAAAAGGGGAGATTTTAAAGATCCAAACCACGGAAAAGAATCTCTCCCTTCCTTTCTCTCTCCCCGTGTCTCCCTCTCCCTCGGTCGGTCGCTCCCCCCCCCCTCTCTCCCCCTTTTCTCTCAGCCTTTCACTCCCACACTGTCAAGATAAAACGGTTATCTCACCCATTCCTCCTTCTGTGTCCGCTGCAGACGGCCGGGTGTACGCCCTGGGGGGTATGGGTACGGACACGGCCCCCCAGGCCCTGGTGAGGGTCTACGAGGCGGAGAAGGACCAGTGGCTGCCCCTGATCCCCATGCCCACCCCCCGCTACGGAGCCACGCCCTTCCTCCGCGGGAACAAGATCTACGTCCTGGGTAAGGGAGCCAGCTGGACTCACTCCTCATGCTTCAATTTCATCCATTTTCATTTCAAGTTTAAGTTATTGGGTTTATTGGGCCCCTAAAAGCACAAACATTGTTTTCAAACAACACTCACACTAACAGTTATTCGTTAGCACTTTCCATTTCCTTAACCCCCGTTTTAATCCACTCTCTTTGTTTTCTCGTCTTGTTACATTTTTCAAGACTAAATCTGTGTGGGCTGGGGTCAAGTGCTGCCTCTAAAAACATTTAAACTTGAAAATCATGAGCTCCTAAAGTCAAAATATGGATTTAGCTTGTGGGGGTTGGGGGCCCCCCCTAAAGTGTTGCCCCCGGCCCCCCGGCCCTGGGGCAGCCCCTGCTGCTGGAGCTCAATCTATACAGCGGGAGCCATCAGTTACACTTGACCTTTATGTGTTCGAAGCCAGATTCCTTCTCCACACGGCATCATGAGAGTTGTAGTCGGGTGGCCTTTGACCTCTCGCTCGCTCACCATGTCTGCCGGATCTGAAATAGAGATGGAGGACTGAACGATGGAGAAGTTTAGATTGGAGAGGGAGAGGAAAGAGAGGTGGGGGCGGTCTGAATGAAACCGACAGAGGGAGGAGGGGGGAAGATTGGTGAAGGTAAAGTGAAACAAAGATGGAGGAGGTTCAAATGAGATGGGGAGGGAGAGGAGGGATCCCCAGGAGAGGCAAAGATCACACAGAGATGCGGGAGAGAAAAATGGAGAGATCAGAAGGAAGCCCAGACGAGCAGAAGAGGGATGGATGGATGGCTCTCTCTCAGGACGGTGGCTGCGGCGTCTCCGCCTCGCAGGAGACGGAGGAATTGACGGAGACAAACGATGGGAAACGCGCCGCCGCAAACCGGCAGGGACGCAGAGGCGCTGAGGCACACGGGTCTCTTATTGTGCAGAAATAGAGTTTAGTGGTGGTGGCAGCGTGTGAACCCTCCGGTCTGCGGAGATGAGGCATGGCGGCCCAGCTGATGAAGGTCATCTCTGTTAATACAGACTGTGAGTCACGTCGGAATCATAACATTTATAATGAACCCATTATCGCTCCCCTCGACCTTTCACCTGATGGGCTTTTGTGATTCATATCCTCTAGTGGGGTGGTGGGGGGAGGGGGGGGCGCAATTGTTAGCTTGTACTTGGACAGGCATGTACGCACACACGCACATATGCGCACAAACACACAAGCGCACACACGCGGACATGCACACGCTAACACACACAGACACATTAAAAAAAACAACTTTTTATGCATTCAAATCGAGGCACAGAATGATTCAGTCCACATTCGTGCACATACGTAAACATTAACGCACGCACGCACGCATGCACGCAAAAGGACACGCCAATGCACCCAAACCCTCCCTGCCACATGCACACGCACACACACATTAACACGCACACATAAACTTTCACCCACTTAAGAAAACTAAATTGTAGTAAACTAAATTACCAGATGCTATGAATGATTGGAAACTGAGTAATCAGATGTTAAACCGCATGCAGTTTGTTTACTGCCTGGGATGCAGGTCACTGCAGTCACTCTTTCTCTCTCTCTTTCCCTCTCCATCTCCCTTTCTCTCTGTCTCTCTGTCTCTGTCTCTCTCTCTCTCTCTCTCTCTCTCTCTCTCTCTCTCTCTCTCTCTCTCTCTCTCTCTCTCTCTCTCTCTCTCTCTCTCTCTCTCTCTCTCTCTGTCTCTCTCTCTCTCTCTCTCTCTCTCTCTCTCTCTCTCTCTCTCTCTCTCTCTCTCTCTCTCTCTCTCTCTCTCTCTCTCTCTACCAACCACACATTTGTGGTAATAAATTTATTCCATAGTCAAACGTAAACATGGCTGCTTGGCCTGCAGGATGTCACGTATCTTGATGAGAAATTTCTCTCTCTCTCTCTCTCTCTCTCTCTCTCTCTCTCTCTCTCTCTCTCTCTCTCTCTCTCTCTCCTCTCTCTCTCTCGCTCTATTCCTCTCTCTCTCTCGCTCTATTCCTCTCTCTCTCTCTCTCTCCTCTCTCTCTCTCTCTCTCTTCCTCTCTCTCTCTACTCTCTCTCTTCCTCTCTCTCTCTACTCTCTCCCTCTCCCTGTGTTTACGGTCCATCTCTGTGTGTAGTTCCTGTCAGCCTGATCTTGCCTGCTTGGGAGAAGTTCCCCTCCACTGTAAACACCACACAGACTTCCCCCTGGCATCCCATAATACTCCTCTGGGACCTGCAGCTGTCTGAAGGGAACATCCTGCTTTAAATAGCATCCCCCCCCCATCATCGTTTTCGGTTTTCAGATCCCGCCTTCTCACGCCTAACGAGGTCTCTGATTGGTCAAACATGACCACCAACCAGATCCCCACTCTGATCCCCGTCCCACCGAACCCCCAGCTCTGCCGGTGGTTGCCCTGGGATACCAGCTGTCATCTGATTGGTGTGTTGAGGTCAGAGGTGGCGGTCTCCAGTCCTCCTCAGAGAGCAGGATGGTCTGAGTTCTTCTTCTGCGTTCTCATTAACGCAGGACTGTCAACAACAGCAGAGAGAGAGCAAGAGAGCACAGGATGGAGTATCCTCTGGATATCCACCAGTCAACAATAACTACACCCGTTAACTACAGCGCATATAGGAACTAAAGCAGCCATTATAGGAACTAAAGCAGCCAGTGTGTGTTGCGGGCTACATGTCTAATCGGACGACCTGATTGGTCACTATCTACTTCTGCTCTTCCCACACTGACGACACTGACTGACTCCCTCCCCTCTCTCTCCTCCCTTGCTACGCTTTCTCTTTCTACAGATTATATCGGCTCTCTTTATTCCTCTATATCTGATTCCGCTCGCTTGCTCTCTCTCTCTCTCTCTCTCTCTCTCTCTCTCTCTCTCTCTCTCTCTCTCTCTCTCTCTCTCTCTCTCTCTCTCTCTCTCTCTCTCTCTCTCTCTCTCTCTCTTCTCTCTCTCTCTCTCTCTCTCTCTCTCTCTCTCTCTCTCTTCTCTCTCCCCCTGCCCACTCAAAGTGACCCTCCCTCCTCCACAACCTCCCTCTCCATCCACCTTCGTTCCTTCACTCTGCTCTCTCATGCTTTTGATTTCCTCTCTATTCCCCGAGCATCACGTGCGTACAAACAAGCTTCGCATTTTACCTCTCAATCGTCCTTCCTCTCTCACCCTCTGTCTGCTATCGTCTTTCATACAAGTCTTTATCGCTCCTGTCCTACATCATATCTCTCGCTCGCTCGCTTGTGTCCTATTTTCCTGGCCCCCTGGTCCATTACTATCCTAATCATCCATCTTCTCTTCCATCCTCCTCCTCCTCCTCCTCCTCCTCCTCCTCCTCCTCCTCCTCCTCACCTCCTCCTCCTCCTCCTCCTCCTCCTCCTCCTCCTCCTCCTCCTCTCCTCCTCCTCCTCCTCCTCCTCCATCTAAACAGGTTTTCCCAAAGGGCCCAATTGCAGATAAAAGCCTTGCATTTCCTCTGTAAGTTGTTCTGCGCGTGTTCGCCAGAAAGATGACAGACCTATACTGGAAGATGATTTACTATAAATGTGTGTACTCTCTCGAATGACAGTGGACAAATTCTGGAAGATGTTTCTCTATAAAGGCATGTTTTCAAGAATGATAGCAGACTAATTCTGGAAGTTGTTTCTCTATAAAGGCGTGTTTACTCCAGAATAATAGCAGATTTATTCCAGAAGTTGTTTCTCTATAAAGGCGTTGGTCCTCTGGAATAGTAACATTAATTCTGGATGTTTTTTCACTATAAAGGCATGTTATCTCCAGAATAGTAGCAGACTAATTCTGGACGTTGTTTCTCTATTAAAGCATGGGTTCTCTCGAATGATAGCAGGCTAATAATCAAATTAGTTTCTCTTTAAAGGCGTGTTTCCTCCAGAACGGCAGGCAGACTTAGACTTTAGAGGTGTTTTCTGATAGTCCCCTCTGCAGAGCTCTTCCTTGTAGTAGCGGTCTTCTAACAGGCAGAAATCGTTTGGTTCTGCTCGGTTTAACCCCTGAAATAACCCAAACATCCCGAGTGGTTCAGTTCCATTCAGCAGACACACGCCGACGCGCTACCTCCCCACTGCCATTAGTAACCATAGAAAACAAAGTTCAGAGTGTACCATTATGATGTGGTCGAATATATAAAATAAACACCTTGAGGTACAGTTGTGTATAGTGTACGATGCCGGTGGTTGAGATAGAGAATGTTATGGGAATAGACGGATGTAGTGATAGATGAGGGATAGGAAGATAGATAATGCACAGATAGATAGACATATAGAGATATAGGTTCCTACATGTAAATAGATGAAGATAGATGAGAGATGATAGATAAATAATACACAGATAGAGAAACATAGAGAAATACATGTCGATAGATGAGAGATGATAGATAAATAATACACAGATAGAGAAACATAGAGAAATACATGTAGATAGATTAGTGATGTTAGATAGATGATATACAGACAGATAGATGGATAAAAGACAGACGGACGGATAGAAGTCAGACCAATAATAGTCAAACAGACAGATGTATGAAAGACAGACAGACGAACTGATAGACGAGGTCAGACCCATTATAACCAGACAGACGGATGAAATACAGACAGACGGACGGATGAGGTCAGATGGATGATAACCATACAGACACCACAGCAGGGCTGACGTGAACCCCTGACCCCCCTGACCCCCTGACACCCTCTGACACCCCCTGACCCCCTGACCCCTGACCCCCGCCTGACCTCTTGCCCCCTGCAGGCGGACGTCAGGGCAAGCTGCCGTGACACCAGCCCTGGAGGCTCTGGACCTGGAGAGACCCGGAGCTGGAGCGCGGCTCCCCCCCTGCATTCCCCAGCCGAAGGGCCTTCTCGCTTCTGCGCTGCCCACCACACGAGCGCAGCCTCTTCAGCCTGGGGGGCCTGCAGCAGCCGGGGCCCCACAACTTCTACTCCCGGCCCCACTTCGTGAGCACCGTCGAGGAGTACGACCTGGACCAGGGTAGGCCTACTGACACGCTACCGACACGACCAGGGTAGGCCTACTGAAACAATACACTCTGACCAGGGTCTGGACCAGGATAGGCCTACTGACACTCTGGACCAGGGTAGGCCTACTATTCTTAGGCTTGTGTTCCTTGAAAAGTCCTATAGCCCAAAGACAAGTCTAAATTAGTTCTAAACTTCGTACAAAAAAAAGCACTATATATAATATTGTAGACCACCTCCCCGTCCCTCCCTCCCTCCCTCCGCCTCCCTCGCCCCCCCCTCCACCTCACTCTCCTCCCTCCCTTCCTCCTCCCTCCCTCCCTCCCTCCCCTCCCTCCCTCCCTCCCTCCCTCCCAGTGTGGTCGTGGCTTTCGTTGTTTTCACACGACAGAAACTTGTGGGGAGGAAATGGTCTTTTACAGTACGGTATATCATCTCATCCATTTTTTCACAGATTAAATTACTATTTTTATATCCGATTTGTGTATTTTAAGCATAATAATAATCACATACAGCTCAGCAAAGGTTAACGCTATGTAGATTTTGTTTAAAAAAAGAATTACACCAAAAATTCCGGGGGCCAGGCCTATTCAAACTCTGGTTCCTTCTCTCTCTCTACTTCTGCTGACCACATCAGTTTTATAACCACAATCAGTTTATAACCATACCAGCGTTCATACCTTGCCATATGCTATGGTATTATCAGTATGGTTATTAACCACCCGCGACCTATAATGAGAATCCTTTTCAAAGCGCCTCCCCTCGTGGGTGTTTGTTGAGCTGAGAATCAATGCTCACAGCGTCCTCTCTCTAGCGATTGCGTTATTCTCCTTGTGTCTGCACCTTTAGTCAGAAGGAGAGGGACCACCCCCTTCCCCTGTCTCCAGGGGGCTGGAGCCTTACAGGAAGAAACAAAAAGTGGTTTAAAGTTTTCGTGAGTGGGCACTG
This sequence comes from Melanogrammus aeglefinus, assembly GCA_900291075.1. Taxonomy (NCBI): domain Eukaryota; kingdom Metazoa; phylum Chordata; class Actinopteri; order Gadiformes; family Gadidae; genus Melanogrammus; species Melanogrammus aeglefinus. The sequence goes on along the minus strand of OLKM01001398.1, from coordinate 217 downwards.
CGTCAGAAACAGTTAATTCCAGACGATACAAGTCAGTTAGCATTGCAGGGGCCGGTTTTTCTTACCGCAGTGTTAGTTGATCGATTGGACGATTTAAGAAGGGGATGGGAATGACTTAATTCATGGAATAAACATGTGGGTTCGATTGGAGACCTATAAGAAAAATGGCCCGTTTTTTAAAGGAGGCATCCCACAGGGAACACGTTTCTAAGCCGTG